>SNQJ01S0111985.1:0-28703 GCA_010110895.2 Picea sitchensis | reverse complement strand
TTCAACCTCCGGAGCTTTCAAACTTTAACACAAGCTTGTTTCTATATGCACTCCTTGTGCTCTATATGCACACTCGACATACGAAATTTCCCCGCTATCTTCAACTATTCACATTCAATATTTATTATCATTGTTAATTATCATATCCCTACTCCGATAAGAGTAGTTACCATCTTAACAAAGGGGTTAAAGAAATTCCTCTGCTGAAATTCAACAAGAATTCCTAAAATCATAGGTTCAATGTTGTAGTCCTTCTCCTTAAAGAGTAATGCAGATAACGATATCTCTTTTTGTGACTCGTGCATGAGCCCAAGCAGACCAAGTGTTGCAACCATGCTCTGATACCAATTTGTCACATACCCACTACGGAAAAAATAAAATTTTATCTCTTCGTCAAGGGATAGAATCCCCGAATTCCTACGGGGGCCTAGCGCAGGCTAGCTCTTCCCTTATCCACCTCCATGTGATCGTTGGTTATGACCACAGGCCAAGCCAAGAGGCTTCTTTCGCATTTCACAACTCAACGATGAAAGAGAGTCAAGTCTTTCGAATCTTCAAACCCCGAAACCCGAACTCTTACCTTCGATGAGATCGACGACTACGAATCTCCCCCTGATCCGACGGTCCTGGCCGTATCAGGATTTCGGTAACCGGGAGTTCGAAATGCAGCGACCTTAATCACTGGTCACTCCATTATCTAAACTTCGATATGCAAGTTCTTGTACGAGATCCAATGATCCTCGATGATTTTGATCCAATGGTCCAGATCTTTTCGGAGTTTCGTGAACGGGAAGTTCATGATGCAACGAATCCAAATCTCTTGTCACTCCAATCCTCAAATTCTGATATGGGAATTCATGTATGAGATCGACGACCCTCGTTGATCTGGATCTGACAGTCATTATCCCTCTTGAGCTTAAGGGTGTTGAAAGACACTCAGTCTTAATCGCGCGTCGGGGTTTTGTATACCGGGATTTCACGACTTACGAAGACGAGGGGTCTTGCCCTCTGGTTTCCCGGATTCCGAAACAACGAAACTTATTCACACTAAACCGACTCATCCACAGAGCGCATCGGGGTTTCGTATACCAGGATTTCGCGACTTGCGAAGACGAGGGTCTTTCCCTTTGGTTTCTCGGATGCACATCGGGGTTTCGTATACCACCTCTCCTGAGCTTAACAATACTTCGTCCTCCAAGGGACTCTAAACAAGTAGGAGGGTTGGCATGCGTGCATGAAACTGTGTTCGGGGTCGACGAACACACAGTTCATGACTCTGGCTTATGCCTCCACAGGACACAAGAATTTACGAGTATAAAATCATCTCCTAACCATATAATTTCTTACTGGCCTAGTTATACAATCAAGCAGAAATAGGGGAGATACAATATATCCATTAAGAAATATGCACAATTCCTGAAACATACACAGTATAACCAATTCATACATAGTTACGGCTAAATTACACAGGGTAGGAAATCGCTTATTTATTACAGGTTGTCGCCATCCAACTGACTGTGGGTGTTCGTCCTTCCACCTGACCATAGGCATAGAGGCATTCATTCTTATCACTTTGGCCACCCCTGTCCCAAGCCATGATATCACTAGGGAATTCTCACACTTCTCGAGGGTTCTTCCTCCATTTTCGCTTATGTTTGAGTCCTTTTCTTTGTAACTCGGAGCTTTCTCTCTCAGTTATGGCCTTGGCGAGGTTTCTGAGATGCTCCTCGACATCGAGCTCACAGACTCCATTTTTTGACTCGCTGGAGAGATCTACGCATCTCCCTTGTGAGCTTACGCTCTTTTTGTCTGGTGTCTCCTCTCCCGTGTGTATCCCTCTTACCTTGGAAGGTTTTTCGACCTATCCTGTTCCTTCTGTCAGAAGGAAGCTCAGGTCTATAGGTCCCTGCGGTACTTTGGGCTAACAACCCATGTTTCCATTCATGGGGGTGGTTGATAATTCAACCACCAGTCCTTTCTTCATTAACTGATTTCTCTCCTTGGGATCCGAAGGAGGTTGTCATCCTCGTCAAGGGAAATTTAGGGTTATTTATCATAACGAACCCTCTCTTATAGTTTTCACATTCTTCTCTAGTGATATCATGGCCAGTACTTTCAAGGATTCACCCCCACAGTTAGTCATTGGCAACTCACACAATAATACATTTACATTGTCCTTATGCATTAGCATGGTAATTCCTATTTTATGATTAATTACAAATTATGGGAAACATGGTGTTACAATGAATTACCACATATAAGATTTTCATTGATGTCAATAGTATATCAGTTTGCAGAAGATGTCAAAAAGTATGCAGAGATCGAAAGCGCAAGCTCAAGAGGAGGAGTGAATAGGAGGAGCGAATAGGAGGAGTGAACAGTATGAAGATCGAAGCTCAAAAAGAAAAACGCATTGCACAATATATCAGAAGAAGTGAACAATATGAATAAATTCATTATTATTGTGCAATGCACTTTTGTTTCTGAGCTTCGATCTTCATACTGTTCACTCCTCCTGTTCGCTCCTCCTCCTGAGATTGTTCTTTCGATCTCTACATACTGTTTGACATCTTCTGCAAACTGATATACTGTTGACATCAATGAAAATATTATCTATGGTAATTCATCATTAACAACAGTTCATCACATTGATTGTTGACATCAATGAAAATATATCCAACAATCTCCCCCTTTGTCATTGAGGGAAACACACTAACTTCATATACAAAACTCCCCCTGTGATGATGCTTTCTTCTTATGAAGTTTTGATGCTTTCCTCTTATGAAGTTTTCTCTCCCCCTTTGACATCAATGGCAAAGGGTTTTTTCTCCTATGGTTAATCTCTATATGTTACTGACCAGAGTCTGAAATTGGGTAACTCTTTCTACAGTCATGTTCTGCCTGTCATAGTTGAATGACTCCCCCTGTCAATATGCTCTCTTTCTTCTTCTGACTACTCTCCCCCTTTGTTTATGAAAAGGTAGCTCTTCCTGAAAATTTTTCTTCCCTTGTTAATTTACTAACTTCTTATCTCAGTATGAATAAATTTGTGATGATTGTCGATCACGATAGGGTCAACAATAAAAGCTCGGGAGGGTTAGAAAACGAATGAAGATCAAAGCTTAGAAGAGATGGCGCAATGAATTTCATAAGAAATGTTGGATGACCAGGAAAATAGTATATAATGACTGATGTCAAACAAAGATTAAATCTTAGGAGAGTTAATGAATGAAGATCAAAATCTCAGAAGAGATGGCACGATAAAACTCAGTTCAAATCAAGACCGCCGGATATGCAAGCCAGATAAATGGCAGGGATGAATTGCGGGGAGCGAAAGCAGAATTAAACTACTCGCCAGTTACAATCCTGCAATATGCCTGGATCGTCATATCTCATAGCTTCAAATATCTACGACTGTGTTTGATCCAACAAATGACCAGTTTAAGTCAAATTAAATCATGACCGTCGGATGCGCAATCGCCAAATCTACAGCAGGGATAGATTGCGAAGATTGAAAGGAGAATTAAAAATTGCGCTTGTTCCAATCCTACAATTAGTCAGGATCATCCGATATTATAGCTTCAAAGATCAATGATTGTGGTTAACTCACCAACAATGTACAACTTCCAACTGCGGATTTTGGGTGACGAGTTAAATCACTCACAAGTCATAGTTCCGCAATCAGTGTCGACCGTTGATCTGGTTCAAGAATATTCACAACCGTTGGATCTCTTTGAAGTGGAAGGACAGGATAAGCAGGGAAAAACAATTGAGAATTCGATTAAATAAATTCTCGTCAGTCATTGGATCACGTTCGAGTGGAAGGACGGGATAAGCAAGCAAAGATGCATCACAGAAAGATCGAGCCATCGATCTAAGACCCTGATCAACGAACAACGTTCACTTCAGGTATAAAGTTGCGAGGAGGTTGCGCTCCGAAAAGTCTGAGATTTGAATTTCCCGAAATGCAAAGCTCTGTCAGCCATTTGATCATTTTGAGTGGAAGGACGGGATAAGTTAGAGGAGATGCAACACAGAAATATCAAGCCATCGATCTAGGATCATGATCAACGAACAACATTTAAGTTAGGGTATAAATATGCGAGGAGGTTATGCTCAATATAGTTTGAGACTTGAAATACCTGAAGCCCAAAAATCTGAAATGAATAAGGATCATCGTATTTGGAGGACATACAAGGACCGTTGGATCAGGGTTGTTGGTCAGTAGAACACGTCAGCAAAAGGGCATATGGAATACCACGTTAGCAAGGACACATAGAAGAACACGTCGACAGACCAAGTCAGCAAATACACATGGCATAATCAGATGATGGCAAGCATCAAGAGGAAATTGGCTCATGCCATGTCAACAAGTGACGTAAGCAAGTTACGTCACTCCAAGAAAATTTCTTCAGTATTTTCACCACTAAGAAATGTCAAAAGTCTCGAAGTCTCGAAGGACAAAGGTTTGAAGTTACTCTCAACCGTCGATTTGAGATACCCTTCGGATATTATCCTGACCGTTCGATCCAGGAGATGAACATGTGGCACATCGGGAGATCTACATCGATGTCAGCAAGAAACTGTGACATACCACGTCAACAAGGACACATGGCACAGTCAGAAAATGATAAGTGTCAAGTTGAAATCAGCATTTCAGGTACATTAAAATCATGAAACTAAGTGACACGTGGCAGCTTCTCGGCTCATGACATGTCATCAAGTGATGCAAGTAAGTTATGTCACTCTAGGATTTTTTCTTCGGGATTTTTACCACGACCACTCACCCAAAGTCCCGAAGTCCCAAATGTTGAAGACCCGAAGTGGACATGAGACGTCCAATCTAAAAATCACTTTGGGAGAACTCTCGACCGTCGATATACTACAGTGGAAGGATAGTGTAAGTGAAAACATTAACCGACAGCAAGCGGTCTCCACCGTCTTATGAATGACTCAGTAGGTGATCACTCTGGAGGATAGAATGGGTTGAGATTTGAAATCTCCGAAGTCTGGAGACCCGAGGAGATCTCGACCGTTAATCCGAGAGGGACATGCGTCAACCAATTTTTAGCTCTGAAAGATTGACGTACGGAGGAAAGAAGGGGTTGAGACTCAAAATCTCCGAAGTTCGAAGACCCGAAGGAGATCTCGACCATCAATATGATGTCAGGTGTAATATCAACCGTTGATAAAAATACAGTGGAAGGATAGCGTAAGAATAATATACAAAGTCGTGGAGTAAAATGTGGACATACATCTCATTGCTTGATTAAGTCATGGTCGTTGGATTAAGCAATGAAGGATGAGTGTAAGGATTAATGATAACCATTGATCTGGTTATGATATGTAATGTGAATCGTCCAATCTGTTTGGTGATATCGTATTCAGGAGATTTGAAATGTTCGAAGTCACGAAGACCTGAAGGGAGAAGACCCGAAGTCCCAACAATCATCCATTTTAGGAGATTGAATCGTGACCGTTGAATCAATAAACTCTCAAGCGCTCGTCTTGCCTAATGTGAGTTCACCGTCGTTGGTCATATGATCAAGAGATTTTAAAGGGAATAATGTATGGGTCGCTTAAATTGTTAAGCCTATGGTTCTACGCCATTGATCATATGAACTGGTTTGAAGGAAGCAGTGATCTCTATTATCACAGAGAGGAAGGAAATCGATCCATGAAACATGGTATGGAAGTCAACAATTGACATTTGTGGCGTCAAAATTGATCGCTTGTAAGATTGAATAATTGGTAGCTCTTATAGAATATAACAATGCGCTCCATTGCACGGGAAAACTTTGGAGCACCTCGAGGGTCAACATCACACAAGGTGTTTGAGCCAAATCCTAAACAATAAAACACTTATGTGCAGCTTGAGCATTGGGATTGTTTGAAGAATGCCTATACACACCTTTCAGTATGCGCGACATTGCATCCCCCCCTAGATTCTCTATGTGAAGAGATTTCTAAGGCTCATATGTTTATTTTCCATTAGAAGTCTACTCGGGGCTACCATAATCTCAACCACTAATCGACACAAATATGTCTGATCCCACCATATGGATGAACAATGTAGTACCTTATGGAAAGGGTGTACCTTCAGTGCCCTCTTGCGCAGCTCCTTTATAAGATCTCGTCGCCATATGTTGTCCCTGAGGAAACGTGTTATTTAACATAACCGGTTTTTGTTGCATCAACCAATGGTGGGATCCCTTCATTTTGGGGCATTGATGGGTAAGGTGATCTTATTTACAAAGTTTACATGGAAATTTCACCTTCCTCTTCACTTTCTTAGCCCCTCCAACATTAGAATCAGATTTAGCATTTTTGTTGTTATTCCCACCTCCTTTCTTATCTTTACCCTTCTTCTTTCCTTTGAGTTGTTGGGTACCTTTTGGATTCGTCGATTGCATAGTGTACATATGATGATTGGATAGTGGGAATAGTCAAATCCATCGCTTGAATAACTATAGATTGATGAATAGTCATCTACTTCATCTGACTTGCAACCAAATATGTGATTGTGCTATTGACAGAACCGAAAATGCCATCGACATGTGGTCGATACCTTGGTTTTATAGGGTCAATACTTGCCTGTATCACATCCGAAAATATTTCATATAGGATCCCAAGCTGAGAATATATTAGATCCAACTGTTGGGCCCTAAATATGGCTTCCTCCTCAAAGGAAACACTTGACATGGAAACATCCTTGGAGATGTAAGGAAACAAGGATTTGAGAAACCATTCTAGGAGGAAATCGGGAGAAATTGTGGCCTTGATCATCCTTTTCCACCTCCGCCACTCCTAGATATGATCTGATATGTGAGTGTCCTTGTCTTTCCATAGCGTTGACAATAAATTAGTTCTGGCATCATACTAGACTGGAAGATGAAAATGGTTTAGGAAGACCAACACAAAATTGTGAAAGGTGCAAAAATTTGACCCCTGTAGCTCGATGTACCATTTTGTAGCAAATCTCACAAGTGTGCATTTAAAGAGCCATAATCGAATAGAGTTTTCATTCAACGAATTTGATGAGCACCATAGGTGAAATGTCGTAACATGATCTTTTGGATCCTCACCAGTTTTTCCTTCGAACTTAGGAATGTTTGAGGGTAATTTGGTAGGGACTGGTCACCAATTCGGATCATGGAACACCGGTTCATTCATTATTTTTGATAAATATGACAATTTTAATGTTGCCAGAAAGGGAATCCTTGGCTACAACCTTGAATTCCAAATACTAGGGTTGGGAGCCCCGAGTTGGTTGGAAATCAGAAAAGGATATCCTAGATTGTTATTGGCACCATGTTTCCAGGAAGATTTCATTGATGGGTCAAGGTTTTGATAAAAACCATGAGATCCTTGGCTAAAGGGAGGAAATTTTCCACTAACCAGGTTTCCATAATACTTGACAGGGTTACCCCCTACCGACATCCCTTGCGCAGGATTCCACTAACTCTCAAAATGGTTTCCCCCCACTGACATGCTTGATGAAAGGAATGGATTTCTCCTAAATCCACCAAAAAAAGTGAAAGGGTTAGAAGTATAAGGCATGTTGGAGGATGGAAATCCTATACTCATTAGACCAGTCCATCCCACAAAGGGATTAGGAACAGAATATGGGAAATAACCGCTTCCAAGTGAAGGGATCGATGAAGGGATATGTACCCCACCCCATGGAAACAATTGCAAAGGCATTGAAGAACTCCCTGCCCCAAATTTAGGATTATGAGTGATTGACTGAGAACTAGCTAAAACATTTTTCATGCCTATCATCGACATCCCAAACGAAAATGCATTAGAAATGAATGGGGACGATGGAATAACACTCAAAGGTTGAGTGGACCCAATAATCAGTGGCATGGAGCTACTAACCGACGCAACCATCATGGCTTGAGTAACATTAGTTTTCTAGGAAGAAGGGTGAGGGGGTGTAATCCCCCCCCCCTCCCCAACTATAGACAAAGTAGGGATTGAAGGGACCCTTGACCCTAACACATTGGAGGTGTCTCCCATAATAGACCACCGAAGAGGATGGTTGTCATTGTTATCCGACCCAAAATCCAGAAGTTGCACTAAAAATGGATCATTTGGTTTAGTTAATGGAGGGTTCCAAGGTCGAACGAAGCCTTCAACTTTGAGATATAAGATATGTGTAACCTTCAGTGCAGAAGCGTTCGATTCTATAGTCCCAATCTCAAAAATATCAACAAGACCAGTCGATACAAAAGAACCAAATTGATCTAGTTGATGCCTCAGAGGAGGCAGTGGAGAATTTACTCGTATTGGCGAAACGCCTTGGACCCATTCAAGACCAACAAAGAAATTGGTCAGACACTTTAAATCAATGATTCAAGGTAGCCACCAACTAATATTGCTAAAGTAGACTACGTAAATAGAGCACACCACTACAACAAAATTCTAAGGAAACAATACACAAAAACTACTTCTTCAATACCTCAATTCAGGTGGATTAGGTCACGAGACTACAGTAGCAAAGAATTTAGGTAAAGGCCCTTCTGGACAATGACATGGGTTGATTAAATCCCACAACCTAAGAACAAAGGAGTGAGAAGTATTTACCCCTACCTCCACTTACTATCCCTACATGGTGAAAGAAACCCTTGCTTCACGAGGCACCCTCCATGGGTATTGATATCATGATACAACATCTACCTCATGTACTACAGGAAATACCATGTTGTCACCTCTAAGATACCCAGGAAAATAAATTCGAGATACCAACTCACAATCAACATCCGAGTATAGTCAACATTTGGGAACGAACGTATGGGCAGGGTAACAATTTCTGAAAATCCAAAAGAGCTACCTCATAGAGAGGTGTATGCACTAAAGAAACCCCCATATATGATATTTCCACTATGCTTGGTAATGTCTCAGACGGGTAATCTCCTCAACTCTTTCTCACACGACCTCGTGTTTAACTCTTGTGTCAAAGGAGGCTCCCAGATACACCTATATGACAATTGGATTTTTCTCACCCTATGTTACAATCCTATGTATGTTCGATGGCCTTAGAAAGTTATCTCTCCAATCCTAATCCAAGGCCCTAAACCTGGACTAGTTTGTGTACCCTTCAAACAAAAGTCTAGTTGCTTTTAAATTACACGTTAATTTTATAGGTGGTGTTTACTCAAAGGTTTATGGATGTGAAACTTAGTGATTTTTGGAGACTTTGCAGAAATTGAAACACTTAAGAACATTGTTGTTAACAAAAACAAACTTATTCTTCAATGGAAAAGGGTGCTAAGGAATGCTTATAAATGCAAACTCTCTAACTTTTAAATGCAATTCAATTCTTTTCAATGCAAATGTGAAATCTGAGCTTGTACTTTAGATGAAAATGCACAAATCAATATAATATTTCTTTGAATGTAATGCAACTGTTCAAAACAAGAAAAACTAAATTTTCCTTTTCAAATGAAACTATGACCAAAAAAGACGAAAACCAAAAATTTTCAAGAATACAAGAATGCTCTATGAATCAATGCACAAAAGGAAAAATAAAAATTTCCAAATTGAACTTTCTTTTCAACAATAAACAAAGGGGTAGATATTGAAAAAAGAACAAAGCAATCTTCTTTTTATATTTTACTGTTTCTCAAAGCAAAATGAAAAATGAACAACTATTCTATTTTTTCTTTTTCAATGCAAAACGAGTATGAGTAGAGTAGAGAGACAGAAAGGACTAAACCAAAAAATTTCAATATATAAGGAGGGATACCAAAGAAACCCAAGACAAAAAAGAGTCAAGAAAACAACGTTCACACTACCCAGGTAGGATTAAAACAAAAATAAATGAAACATACTCTTTTTTTCTTTTCCTTGTAAAATTGACTAACTTTAAATTATTTATGTAACTGACAATTGACCAGAGAGAGTCACAAGACCCTAAAAGATCCCAGAAAACCAAGCCAGACACACAGAAATGGCTGAGAAGAGTAAAAACTTATCACTCAGGAGATGTATGCGACTGTATAGAAGGTATAATGCATATGTACGTGAACGTCTCAAAGGAAAGGCGTGTATGTATGAACATGTATAAACAATAAAACGCATGTCTAACCCTAAAATTTACAAAAAAGGTTGAAAGAAAAATACAGAAGGCTTGACAAGGTGTAAATAAGACTCAAAAATATTTAACTACTCGGTGAAAAACATAAACAAACCAGACAAACAAGAAAATCCCAAATGCAAGCACCTATAACTAACCCAAAAAGAAGATAAGCCCCAGTATGGTCACAAGTTCTGTTATGGGGAAATTCCCCTTTGGCTATGGGTTAAAACCACAACATAGCGAGGACCTTTGAAAAGAAAACTTAATCCCAAAAATTAGATAGGAATAAAACAACTAACTAATTAACCCTTGCAAAGAGGAATGAAGACTTACCTTGTATCCTACATTTGATGTCGATCCACCATTGAAGCTTTTCTCTAAAACTCCAATCCTTTCTCTAATTACCTGCACACACACATAGAAGGATGTTGCAAGAAGGAGGTAGTTATTTGAATAACAAGTTTAAAGAAAATGACAATTAAAGCCAATTAGTATTCTAAATTAAGTGGAAATTAAATGAAACAATCATTCAATAAAAACTTAGAAATGGATGTAAGAGAGTTCTTTTCATTAAAATAACATAAAATTTTGATTGTTACAACCTTCGTCTGTTGGCGGCACTACTACATAACATGGATCTGGATTCCTCCGCCCAGGACACTAACTATGGGTAGCACTTTCGACTCCAACGCTAATGCAGGTCCAAAGAAGAAAAATGTGATTCTTCTTAACCAAATATGTATAGCAATGGAAGACTAGAAATAGGGGTTTCCAAGTCTGAGGAGATAAATAAGTAGTAAGGGAATAAGGGCTTGCATATGGGATAATAAATTGTCAGCATTATCTTGCTCCAAGTATGATTCTCCTCTCCTCTAGGCTTAGGCTAATTTTATACTTTCTCCAAGTGGTTGGAGTGGTTACAAACGGTTGTGTATAGACAATAGGAGGTCAAGAACTGGGTAAACCCGTGACCCTGCTCGAATATACACAAAATATTATTTTTTTGAGAAAAATTAAAATGTACACACCTTGCTAAGGGACAACACACATATGTACATGCCTTGCATAATTATTAGAGCATGCACATGTAAAAAAATAATGCTTTTTGAAGAATCTAGAAGAGGAAAGGGGGATTAATGTATGTAAGTGGGAAAGGGAAAGACCAAATAAGTCATCAATGCATATGTGGTGGCAATTGATGCTATCAAATAGTCCAATGAAAAGTAGGGTCCCCTTTTATTTTTTCAAATTTCCATGTCTAGACAAGTCTTAGTGACTCTAGGTTCACATGTGAAATCTTACTCCACTCATATCTTGAGTGATAATTAGTTCTTTCCTAAGTACTTGGAACTGATCCTAGCAATGTTTACAAAGTGGGGTGTGACACAATTTTTTGTACATCAATTATGAAGCAAAGATGAGCACTTCTTGTGCATTTCTTCGCATCGACAAATTACGAACTAATTACCAACATCTTAGTACTTTTGTAGTGCTTTATTTTTTTCATGATTTTGATAATATACAATTGTAATCATTGAAACATAAATCATATAATGGTATTAATCTTTTCCAAGAAAAGAAATATCTCACTATAGAAAAATTCATCATAGAACATTTGGAAGTATTGCTTTGTAACTTTTTCCACATTGTCAGTACTTTTACAATGGTGTTTTTTGTAAGTTCTAAATTTTTCACTGGATAACCATGAACTCTTATTTTTTTAAATATTTTCGAATTCAAGTAACTATTTGGTAATATGTTGAATGTTTTGCATGCCATCATGGTAAATATGAGATCATTGCACTATTTTATTATTATTAATGATAACTCATTTAATATAAATAGCTAAGAAAGTAAAACTATTTCCAATAAAGGAAAGGCCCTTTGTGATGAATTCATTAAGGAACTTCATTAATCCATTTTTCCAACATATGACCATGGATGAATTTAAGGCCGCTTAAAAATTTTGATAGTTCAAATTAAGAGGTGTTGAACTTTTGTTGATAAGGAGTGGGCCTAGAGTTCAAAGGAGTTATTATAATAATATAAATAATTTTAAAATTTATAAAATGAATATATAATTAAAATATATAATAGTTATATATTTTAATTTTAATTTTTAATGAAAAAAAAAGTTTTTATTTACTCTTATATTAAGTGTTTTAAAATAAGAAAATTGATATTTTATCAATGTTAGATAGATTTTTTCTTCTTCTTCAATTTTAAGATATTAGAAAATATTAATTATCAAAATTATGTTAATAATTCCATTAAATGTTAAGTAGATTTTCTTTTCTTCCATCTTAAGATATAAGACAATATTAATTACCAAAATTATGTTAATAATTCCATAAAACTAACCATATATATAAAAAATTATAAATCTTTTTAAACATCGTACTTCCTATTAAAAAACAAAAAAATTGCATAACAAATATGTGCAATGTTTGTCATTTTATAATGACAAAGTATTTTATTATTCTTAATTAAAAATAAAAATATGTTTTTCATTTTATCATGACAAAGCATTTTATTATTCTTAATTAAAAACATAAATAAGCTGTACAATGATGTAACAAATTTATTTTTTTAATCATTAATATATAAGTATATTTTTATGCATAATATATATTTTAAAATTTTAATATAAATTATTTTTTTATTAATATAATTATAATGGTTAATTAATTATATAATAAATATATATTTATTTAATTTCTTTTTAATTATATTAGGGTTAATTAATTATATAATTAATATATGTTTATTTAATTACATATATATTATGTAATTAAAAAAAAAAAAGTCATCCAAAAAATTAGATATATAAAAAAACAAAATCAATCTGTCTCCCAAAAAAATTACATGTGTCTCCTAAACATGATTCAAAACAATTAGTATATTTCCCAGTAATGATCTGAAAACATATTTTGTTTGAAGCGCGTTTACAGTGATTGTTTGAAATTAATTTTATATATATATAGGATAGAAAATGATATGTTAGAAGTTCTGATTTTTACACAAATGCAGGAAATTTTTCAACCTGAAGTACAATCGGAAAATATTTACCTTCTAAGTTTTTTCTATCCCCTGAAACTGATTTGTGTCATTTCCGGAGGCCACAGCCCAAGGACCGAGACAAACCACCGCCCAATGCAGGCTTGAGTCTTACAATAGAATGTTTTTTGTTCTTATTTTCTGGACTCATCACAATAGAATGCAATTTTCGGTTTCTTGTTTTTTCAGCAAAGCCACCGGCAGTGATTCCACCAGAACCATCTCTACATAATTTTAATGGCTTGTAAGGGGATTTATACCCCTATGGACCTAGCCCAACCAATGTGGGATATACAAGGAAGGAAGAGAAATTCCCTGAAGGTTGTTTTAGGAGTTGTAAAAATGGTGGAAGTGGAAGAGGAGTGCTTAGTATTAGCCTCAACATGCTGGTATGAATTGCTCAAGGATATTGGAGAAGAGATATTGGTGTTGCTAACACGTGCATGCCTATGTAGGTTTCACAGCGTTTGTAGGGAGTGGAATTCCCTCTTCTCATCCATTAAATTCATAAGGACTAGATGGGTGGAGGTACCTTCAAACAAGAACCCATGGTTAGTTGTTTTATATAAAGTCAATTTCCAAATGGGTTTATTGTTTCTTCATATGAATGTGGAAGACCTACATTTCATTTTCATTTTTTTTCAATTCATAGGGACATGAAAAGTGCCCTATGAAAAGATGAAGTTGAAGTTGTTCTTGGTAAATATCCCTCATGATAGATATATATTTTTTGCAATCCTCTAACACAAGCATTCTTAAAATTTCCTTTCATGTCATTGACAAAAAATGTTTTGATTGAAGGCATTGTGGGCTAGAAAGTGGATACTCAAGAGACCTACTAAGTGGTGGATATGGGCTTGTCCCATGGGAGTGATGTATAGATAGTGGAAATATATGACTTTGATGAAAACTCATGGCTAGTTGTTGGATACCTGCCCAAGAATTTGGATAAGTTTGGTCTATCATGGGGGATTTATTTTTGTGATTGCTTCTTCTATTGTAAAACACTAATCTATAAACTTCCATGGATATTCCATTGGAACTGTTCGTCGCAGTAGATCAAATCTTACAATTTATTGAAATATTTTATTATGAATTTTATTACCTTAGATATCATATTTATTATGATTTGATTAGTGCTCAAATTTATGGAAATAACTAAAACCGAAATAAAATAACAAGCAAATGAACACACCATCCACACAAATAAACACAAGATGTGTCCTAGGAAACCCAATAAGGGAGAAAACCTAGCTAGAAGGTGAGGCCTATGCTCTATTCTCTTTTCCTCAGTTAATAAATGAAAGTGCAAAGAGAGGAGGCACTCTCTATGGAGTTTCCCTAGACATTGTGGCTTGAATGTCTACTACAAAATATGTTACCTCCTTTGTTATACTTCAATAACCTACTCCTAGATGCTTTGCTCAACTATGGAACAATAACAATACTAAAATAATGGAACCCCTTCTCTTCCTAGTGGCCTGGTATTTAACATAGCTTGATAGTTGTCTAGGGTTAGGGTTAGGGTTAGGGTTTTTGCATGCCTCAACCTTCAATTAATGTTAGGGTTTTACACCCTTTAGAAACTTCTTGAAATTCCACAAATGATTGTCCCCACATGTGTGATAATGGGGGCTAACGTGGCATTTGTGTTGGCTCTCTTACGTGCATCCTTCTTAACACTAGGGGTTGATGACCCAGGGTTCATCTAGAGTTGATCAACAAAATCCCAAGGCGTCGACATATCAATCTTCAATTAAGGACCAAAAAGGGTCTCACCTGAGACACCATGAGAATCACAAAGACCATTTGGTCTTGTGTTGGAAATGAAGGGATAAAGAATACAAGGGAGCCACTTGGGATATCATTCATTCATTTAATGATACTTCGTTAACAGACTAACAACATGCATTGTTAACAAAATCATCCACTAATATCAGAATAGACACATCAAGTGACAAAGAGAATTACAACTTTGTATTATCCTCATTAAACAACATAATGCATACATCAATGGATTCACATTGCAAAGGGAATAGCACTATGCACGCTGGTCCATTCTACAAGTCTTTCATTACAATGCGTCATGCAACCTGCACTCCCTGTCCAGACTCTAACCTCTAATGGACTACTAGATTGACTCTATTACAGACTCTAAAATAGAACATTTCTAGACTCATACAAGACTGCTACAAAGACTAAGAAAATGACTCATACAAAACTTGGACTGCCTTTCGCAGAACTCAGTCATACTCTTTTCTTCTTCTCCCTCTCGTCTGGACTTTTTTACCTCTGATCTCTTTTTCTTATTCTCTACCTTTTTCTCTAGTGCTCCGCCACTTTCTTCTCTACTCCAATTGCTTTAGTGATCGCCACTTTCACGCACTTTTGATGTATGCATGCAGCCCATGTAACCTCCTTGGAGTGTGGAAGTCCTAACGAACTTTCCATCTCATCCATCATCTACCTCACAATATCTTGTGTTGTCTGGGTTCATTAGGAAGATTCCCGAAGATATTCTTCTTACTCAACGTGCATGTAGTATCTTTCCAATCTCTTATGTGCATTATAGAACTTTGATCGGTTCACGTGTCTTATTCCATTCGTCACACAATTGTTGATGTGTGCATGAAAAACTGATGTGCATGCACGACTGATTTGTGTGTGTGCAACCTACCCAAAACTTTGGGTGCCAACAACCCCCTGACACTATTATTTGGCTCGTCCTTGAGCCAATGGCATTGTTCATTATGTGATGGAAGCAATGGATGGCACTATCTTCATGAGTTCCTGGAGGAACTCCTGAAATTGGCTATTAGTTTCATCCAAAGTTGTGTGCAGTTGCTAAGTGAGATGGACCACCTGATCTGTGTCGATGGTTGTGACTTTTGGAGCTTGAAGTTTAACGAGCTCCATTTTCTCAAGCATAGGAGCAGTTGTGACTTACGTTGCAACAAGTTGTGTGTAGAATATTTGGGCCTTATCGGTTGCTTCATTGGCTATCTCGGAGATAGTCTATTGCTCCACTCGAGTGGCGGTGATTTTTCTTGTCTTTTTGGCAATGGATTTCATCGCAGCTTGGTGCTCACCTGGGGATAAGGAAGTTAGGTTGATCTTATGTTGGGAGACCTTTGTTTCTGCAGTGCGGATCTATTCATCAATGATGATGATCTCAGGGGGATTCTAGAGGCGATTCTAGAGTGTAAATCTATATTTAACCAAGCCTGAAAAATATTTTAGTCACACCTGGCCATTTTGGAAGGATTCCTCAACCATAGCGATCTTTTGTTGCAATTCAAGATCTTCTAGAGTATATCGTTGGAGCCTCATGCAAAGCTCGAGGTTATGTGATTCCAACATCTGGAGGTGCTCTGTGATTGAATGAAGTTTTTGGGGTGCCTGTAGATCAATTTTTTCACTTCCTAATGGGTCTACCCATGAGTACACCTCTTCTAAGACACTAACGACTTTTGAACAACTGGTCAAGATTGCCTCGTATTGTACTCTGGTGTTCGCATGCATGACGACTTCGACAAGATGAAGGGCTTGGAGATCCTATCGTGAAACCTCTACTTCATATTTCACCATCACTTCGTGATGATGTCGTGCCTAGGTATCCTTGTGGGTTGTTATTTCATGTTCATGTTGCTATCATAGTTGTTCATGTGCCCGATTGATAGTATGGTTCCTATCCTCGAGTTTCGTTATGATGGTAGACAAAACAATTTGTAGGTCCTTAGTATGCACCTGTGCAAGTAAATTTCTTCCTTGGCCAATTCAGTAGGGACAACGACCAAGGGGCTAACCCGCAACACTCTTTTCTGGCTTGTGCTGCTAACTTCCTCGGGCTGAGAGTCTTGAGAAGGAGAAAATGGAGGTGATGGGAGGGCCAATTGATGAGAGAGGGAATTGAACTTCCCCACAACATCTTTATGGATATCATACTCCCTTGTCAGTTGTGTACAAAGCTCCTTGATCAACTTGGAAGGGGTGGTCACTTTCTTGGTTGTTTGCAATACCAGAGTATCGACCTCCGGTCGTTTACTTGTGGTCATGAGTTGATGCTTTCCAAGAACTTAACCAGGGTATATATTCTGCTACATGGAAGGCTCCAAGATCGCTTGCTCAATTCGAGTGGTTTCTGGTTGGGGCGAGGGAATACGCTCTTCCTCTATGCTAGTGTCCAAATTGATGGGAGCCAACCCCTGTGTATTTGAGGGTCTCTTTCAATTGCGAATATTGTCCTCATTTTCTTTTGATTCCTCCTCAATCTACATTTTATCCTCTCGATCCTGCTGCATTGGTTTGGTGGAAGTGTTGGCCTTGTGTGCTTGAGATCTCAATGCCATTTCTTTCTGTTAGGATGCAACTACGACCCACATATTTTCTTGAGATTTCTTTTTCCATGTCTCGAACTATGATTTCTCATTGACAAATAGGGGTTGGTAGTCTTCATGCCACTCTGTAACACTCATTGGTTGTATGTCCTTCTGTGTGATGAAAAAAGGGATTATAGCCTCGACTTTGTCCTTATATGTGGAGGGTAAATGAAAAAATTATGGAAATCACATTCAAATTCAAGATAATCAATGTACATATTCATGAGACACTTCAGGATGAAAACCATTACATTGGCGACAACTATCAATTGCATGAACCATTTCTGGAAGGCCTTTTTGACACTTTTTTATGCTCATCTTGCACTGATATTTCTTTGGTCTACTGGAGTGTTAAGAATCTGAGTGCAGAAAAAAAATTGTGCATAGTCTGCATCCTCCTCATGGCTTGGGGAGGCTTCCATAGAACCATTCCAAGTAACAAAATTATCCATCTATAGTGAAATTCTTTGTCCAAATCTTGGGCATCGAGATAGTTGTCCACAAACTCCTTCAATAGGTATCGATCCCATGCCATTTGGACTCTGCCAATAGATCTTCCAGTGACAAGCACGACACCAATGGGGAACTCATCCCTCCAACATTTCTGTAGGATCTTGTATGCAAGTAGTTGTATCACAAATATGACCGTCAGATTGTTGATATCAAAAATCAAAACCTCATGCTTCCCCTTGCACGTTCCAAATCTAGTGTAGACTTCCTCTTGGGTTGGGTCTTTTAACTTGATGGAATTGTCTGGGTCTTTTTCAGATATCGGGAGGCTCAAGACCTGGTGCATGGTATTATGGTCTACTGGGTATGGTTGGTCAAGCCATATGATCCTCCATGCAACCTGCTAATCATGAAGAAAACACATGATTGAACTGCTAGGGCCTATCCGAAATGTGGGAAATTGATCAACGTCATGATACCAGACTGTCAAAAGGGCCTTTCCCATTTCTAGATAGTTGTATTTTCTATGTTTTCATCTCACTGGACTACATATGCATATTTATCAAACTACAGTTCCAGAAACTGGTTTGGGTCATGAATATTGTGGTCAATACACCACGACATTGGACCTTTTCCCAATTTCATCCCCTTGAAACTTACTCCATCCGACATTGTTGGTTCTAGTTTTGATTGTTCTTTCGTCGCCTTGGAATCCTGTCATGCGTGGGGTTTTCTTGGGGAATCCATTATGTTCTGCAATGGCCGCACACTCCTAGGATAGGCTATAGAGCTTGAACCCACTCTAGGAATAAACACGATTGGAATTTCTTGATTGGTAGCTATGAACTTCTCTCATCGAATTTGCTCCCTCCTTTTGTCTTTAGGTGAAAGGTGGAAACCACAGATATCGAGTATGGGTGGTTAAATAAACATCGGATGAGAGATTCCCTAGTTTTTCAGTTAGCCAAAACAATTATTCATCATTTATGCACCCCAATATAAATGTCCCACGTCACGGGGTTGCCTTACTACTTGGGTTTATATTTCCCGCCAGGGCCTCACTGTCAGTCGGCTGATGAACACCTTAATTCCTACCATCTAAGTCACCTAGGCTTGTCATATTGTTTATCCACACCCTTCATGTCATCCTTTCAACCTGTCAAAGTATTTAACTTTCCAGTATTTCCAAATTGACAAAACCCTGTAGTGGATGATTGCATTTACGACTTGATTTTTCCCAAAACACACTAAATCTTCGTGTTAGTATAACATGTTGTGTTTTCCTTTAGTACACCAAAGTGTCTATGCTGCCTAAAATTTATTTTGATGTTGACTACTCTATGCATGCATGAAATCTTATTATTCAATGGTTTTGTGCATGGTTACTATGCACCCCTGTGTCTACACCTAAGTTGTTAACCTATCACATCGACCCCTGATGAGTTGCGACGCTCCTTTACGTGGATCTAGTTCTTTGTATTCTCATGGAGGATCTTCAATACTCATGGTTGGACCTGGGGGAATTTGTTGGCCATCCAATCATGAACTGGGTTCAACCTCTGACCTATGCTTCTCTTCTATTGGCTCGATGATAGTCGAAGGAACACGAGGGACAAGACTTACTACCGGCATAGTGAAATTTTTTTTTGGATGGATCCTTCACACATTTAGACTTTTATTGGCCAACCAACACCTATCATAGGAAAAAATATATTTTTGGATGTCGACCCTCAGTCTGAAAATTTCCTTCATTGAGTCCACTACTTCAGCTCATTCGCGTAGATGTTCACGATGTGTCACCCACCATTGCGCGAGTATGCCTTCCATCACTGTGTCGAGGGATCGTATCCGGTGGGTTAAGGGAACTTGTTTCATTTGGGAAATGAATGCTTCCACCAAACCCATTTTATAAAATAGATATGGCGTATCAGGACCAAATCCAACCTCATGTGCCACGGTGGTAATTTGTGTGCATTTCCTACTCGAGACTTCATACAACTTATTTTGGAACCTTTCCATAACATCTTTTGAATTAGTATCATAATAATTCACACTTCTCCATCTTAGCTCCCCATCTGATATGGGATTGATGTAACCCTATGTTCCCTGTGATCCGATATATGTTTTCAATAATGGATCTCTATGCATCCTCATTCATAGGATCATTGTATCAGTCACCTTCATTCATATCTAATGGCACGATCACGTGCAAGGTGTCCATTTCAAAAGACATTTTACTTTTCTTCAAATTCAACATGGCATTATTGTCAAATGCCCAATCAATACCAAGTAGTGAAGGGTATGGATTTGAGTCATCCATGATCTCAATCACCTCAAAAATTTCCTTCGTCTTCACCCCTTCAATGTTCACTTCGACCTGTTCTAGCCGACTATAGGATAGTTTTTGTACTAATTAGCCAACCTGAGTTGAATGGGGGACGACACCAAGTTAATCCTGCCCATAAACTCCCATGATTTCTTTGGCAGGATGTTCACATTAGATCTCGGATCCAACATGACTCCATCCATATCAGAGCTACTGAGTTCATTTGTCATCTTGAACTCTCTTCCTGGGTACTTTTTCTCGCTGACCTTGCACACATCCCTTTTTAGTAGTGGGGAGTATATGGATAAAGTTGTTCCTTCTTCCCCCATACAACTTGTTAACATGTGCGTCAACTTTCTTGCAGCATCAATATCACTTAACAAATCCAAACAACAACACAACAAGTTACTTACTTGGTCTTCTACTTTCCCTTCATGACCAATGTCATGCAATGCTTCTTCTCACGTTGTGCATCTCATCTCTTCACACATGTGCTCCTCTATTACGTTTTGTTCAACTTGACACACTTCTTATTTCCCGTGGGATTATTCCAATGAAATCTGTGTCACACATTGTATATCTTCACTCACACGAGCTTCCTACAAAGACTTATGTGTGGCGCGATGCAATTCTTCATGGGCTTGAGATTTCCTCCAAAGATCTTTGTGTGGAACGCTATACTTCATCACATACCCGATCTTCCTCTAACGAACTTTGTGTCCCATGATGCAGCTCTTCACATGCTCTCTCCTCCTCTATATCCCTTTGTGCATTGCAAAAAAAATACTTCTATTGTGCAACATCAAACTTAGGAGGGACTTGCATTGATTTTATTATCTTCCCTTCTATTCTCTGGCATGAGCGTTCTCCATGTTTTAAGAACATTCTCGTTTTAGATCCTCCTCACTTTATCACCCACACGTCAACTTCTTCATCCTTCTTTTTTTTCTCATGTGGCTCTACAATTACCAAGTTGTAGTGTGCCTTCATCTCTTCCCATGTCTTCAACAAGTCGAGACAATCCTCCATGGAATGCTCGATACTATAGCAGTACCCATAGAGAGCACGCGGTTTGGTACAAAATATCGAAACATAGTCTATCTCGCCACAAATGAAAAAAGTGGGTGGTCCTCCTCCACCTCCTCCATATCCTCTTCCTCGACCTCACCCATATCCACCTCTAGGACCTCCTTGGTATCCACCTCTCTCTAGCCCTCCACAGTCACCACCTTTATACTCTTCCTGAACCTAGAAGGAATCATGAGTGTGGTCCTACATCAACTGAAGTGACTGATAGTTTTTGACATAGTGCCCCATGCATTTATAGAACTCGCAAAACGGGGTATGGTGAGTCTCTTGGTATTTCTCCAATGTTGGGTAGTGGGGAGGGATATGGCCCCACTATCTGGAAATCTCGCACAATTCAATATGAGGCCTAGTTAGAAATGTATTCGGTGCACCCATCACCAAGTAATTTCCCAACATGGGACATTCATCCCTGTGGTGACCCTTTGATCGACATGTAGTACACCACATGTTCTTGTGCACCACTTTCATCTTTTTCATATCTTACAATTACATTATCATATTTTCAAGATGGGACTGCACCTGTGCCAATCCTATTGATGTATCTACACCTCTCAGTGTGGCTTCCAGGTGCATCACAATCACCATCGCCTCTGCCTACATGATCACCTTATGTTGGGTGAGCAGAACTCGGATATGGGGGAGTATTCTTGTAATGAACCATTCCTTATGATGAACATATTGGATATAGAATTTCAGCCTATCTAACAATATCTTGAACCACTGGTCATAATCCCATATAGTATCTCCAATTTGTTTCTTGATTTCTTTTATTTTAGTAATGCATTGTGATTCTAAAACTCCCTAAGAAGATCTCTCTTAATTTATGTTAGGGGCCTCATGGGTCCCACTAGCACAGTCGCATTGTACTTCATGTATCACGTCATATCTCTATCTTTGAAAGTGGTCTCCAGTTGTGCAATCTTTGATGCTTCATTTGTGATCCTCTTCACATGTGAAGAAATGTTTCTTTGCATCGTCCTTACCCATTCCATGGAACATGGGTAGCCTCAGTGTTGTATATTGATTTATCATTCTCAATCTAGGACTATGTCGTCCCGACTAATTACCAGTTGTCAGTGATCTTGGTATTGATACTCTTCCCTGTGAAGTATTTTTGACTTCACCTTCTTCTTCACTCGCATCCTCTCTTCTTTATTCTAATACTCTTTCTTCCTCTACTCCTATCGCCACACTATCTATTGATATTTCTTCTTGATTACAAATGCACAAGGGGGGTGGTTCAAAGAGGGGGTACCTCCATCTTCTCTCATCATTTCTTGTGATGGATTCCAAAGAATTACCTAGCTACAGCCATGCAAGACCATCTACTATAGCTAAAGCCTCTTCCCCTTCTCGTAGGGGTTCTTCACCATCCTCAGTTACTTCAAAACCTCTACTTTGTGCTTCATCTTCCTTTGAGGTCGTGACATCTCTCAACAGCCAAGGGGAACGAACTTCATCTTCTCTGACCCTACTACCACTACGATATCTTTACTGGATACCCTACTCCTAATGTCGTGCTTCTTCGACAACCTATCTTCGTCTATGCTCCTCTTTTGCACATCACTCTCTCCCACACTTCCTTCTGGTGCAATCTCCTTCCTCTTCATTCTGGGTCTGACCCATCTTCTCTCACCCCTTGTTACCTTCTTTGCACTCTTATTTTCTTCTTTCCTCCTTAACTCAACTCTTCTTGTGTATCTCTCATCTCTTTCTCTCCTCTTCTCTTTTGGGTCCATTCTCTCCTCACCTCATCTCAAGATCTTATGGATCCTCTCAATAGATCCATCTCCTCTCTCTCTTCCCCCCCTTATTTTCATCCCACCCCAAGCATTAGGGGTCTAGTCAACCATTTTATCTAAATCGACGCACATCAATATATCCTTTATCAACGAAAAACATCTTTATCCACATTGGGATTTCTTCTAATAGTCTCTTCTGAGGACCTTTAACAAAACAATTTCCAACCTCGCTGAAAGAATCATTGTATTCTACGATGAACTCAGTAATGTATCCTTCCCTCACTCAGGAAAATTGGAAATGATTTCTTGAGCCCACTTATTATCCAACACATTCATCCTATCAACTGTAGTATGGTCCTAGACTAGTGGTTCTTGGGGTCTCAAAGCAATGTTAGTGGAAGTTTTCCTCTTCAACCATTCATACAGCAAACATGTAAACTCAACAAAGAAAATTGCATGCAAATCAATGTAGATATACCTCTCCTTCCAACGTTCAACATTGGTTATTAATCCATTGGTCTCTTGTCGTGTAAACTCATCTTCCTTCATATATAACCAGTATTGTATTTCCTCCCAAGATGGATTCCACTTCATTCTCTCCCTTCATCGTGCAATATAAAACCTTCAGGTCTTGAGAATGAAACCATTTTTTGGCTCGCTTATGCACATCCTTCCTAACACTCAGGGGTTGATGACCTAGGGTTCATCCATAATTGACTAACGAAACCCCAAGGTGTCAAAGTATCAATATTCATTCAAGGACCAAAGAAGGCCTCACCTGAGATGCCATGAGAATCATAGAGACCATCTAGTCTTATGTCAGAGATGAAGGGATAAAGCATACAAGGAATCCACTCAGGAAAACATGCACCATTAACAAAATCATCCATTAAACTCAGAATAGACACATCAGGTGATAAAGAGAATTGCAACTTTATAGTATCTTCATTAAATAATAGAATGCATACATCAATAGATTCACATTACAAAGGGAATAATGCTACATTCTCTGGTCCATTCAACAGGTCTTTCATTACAATGTGTAATGTGCTCCCTTTCCAGTCTCTACCCTCTATTGGACTGACTCCATTACAGACTCTAAAAACGGACTTTTCTAGACTCATACAAGATTGCTACAAAGACAAAAAAGCATGACTCATACAAAACTCGAACTGCCTTTTGTAGACCTCGGACAAACTCTTTTCTTCTACTCCCTCTTGTCTTGACTTTTTTCCTCTATTCTCTTTTCCTCTACCTTCTGCTCTAGCACTCCGTCACTTTCTTCTCTACTCCACTTTCTCTAGTGATCACCAATTTCACACACTTCTATTGTATGTATGCAGTGCACATAACCTCCTTGGAGCATGGAAGTCCTAATGAACTTTCTAGCTCATACATCATCCACCCCATGATCTCATGTGTTGTATGGGTTCATTATTCAAGAAGAATCCTGAATATATTCTTCTAACTCGACATGCATACAATATCTTTTCAATCTCCAGTGTGCATTATATAACTTTGATTGAAATTCATTCCGTATTCCATACATCACATAGTTGTTGATGTGTGTGTGTGGTTGATTTGTGCATTCATGCAACCTACCCAAAACTTTGGGTGCCAACAATCCACTTGGTATAGTGGTAGTCAACAAGGCAGGTCAACTTGCAAGAGGCATAAATTTTGGATTCAAAATTTTATTGAGGTGATTTTCACACCATTGGAAATATTTCAGTGTCTATAACAATGTCGAGGGGCTATGAGTTGCACTCATAAATTTTCAACCCAAAAAATTTCCATTTGATGCCTCAAATTGGTTTCATAATCCAAATCACCAAACTAGGACTTACCCCTAAAGTGACACCTGCAAGCCAATTTGTCCAATTTTTCCACCAAAAAAATATGTTTATAGCATATTTTGCCACCATCATGGCTTAGATGCCTCTATTTATCCATTATCCCCTTCTTATTAATCCCTTGCAGCTTGGGCGCACTATGAAATTTGTTTAAAAATCCTCCTTATCCATCCACATGCACTTTATGCTCACAAAAGGAGTGTGCACACACCCTTTCCCTTCAACAAAGGCTTGTGTTCCTTCAAAAATGGATAAAAAAATACAAAAAAAATGTGAAAATTTTGTGCTCCTGAGTGGGGTTTATGGGAAAATACTTTTGTAACTCCCTAAAACTTGTGAAAAATGGTCTCAACCATCTTGAAATGGTATAAAAAGAGGCCTAATGGATGGAAAGGATATCACAAAGAGAGATATCAAGACAATGACAAAGTTATCCTCATCCCCAAAGAAGTAAAAGTCAGTCATATCCCTACAGTTTTTATGACCATCATATGAATATGTGATGGCATCAACTATGGAATTAGGGATGTTAATCTGCAATTGTATAACTGCCATCATTGCCAAATGGGCATGCCCTTTACAAAATGTGAAGGAACTAATGTAGTGGGGCCCTTAGATTGTTCCAAGGAGAGGGTGAAACCATGAATAATGATATTAAAGTTCCAGACTATTGGGTTATGAGTTGTTTAGATTTGAGAAAGGGGATAGTGGAAATGTTTTTAAGTAGAAATAGAAATATTTTGTGATTTCAAAATTTTGATAAAAAATTATTAAAAATTATTAACAAGTGATTATCATACAAATGAAGGAAACATATATCATCAATAACATAAAGTGTGAGCTAATGTAAAGAGTCATGAATATCCGTACCATGTTTTCTAGTTACCAAAGTGTTGAGAGAAGCCACAAAAGTGGGTCTACTTGAGATCGAGGTTTTAATGGGTGGAAGGATCTATACAGATTGACTAGACTCAAATTATTAAGGATGATCTCTAAAACTAGTTCTTAAATGTAAAATAGAACCATCCACTGAAATTTTATATGTATAGTTATATTTTTCATTAGATATTACATTATTTCCTCCTAATGGGATATCAAAGGTTATAATGAATGAAATATTTCATATTCCATACCATTATCCACATATGTGAAAAATGAACATTCAGTGGTATTACTAAACCATCGAGGATGTCATCCTCAAGTGGTGTAAGGAGAAAGAGAAATTTAAGAGGATTCCACTCCAATATATGAAATCAATTAAAGATCAAAAGGGTGGAAAACTAATTTTAAATTGATGAATTTTCTTATATACAAGTTTGGAGGTTCCCGAACAACCTAATGACCTTATCCAAGTTCATGAGAAATGAGGTTAATGGTAGCGCTAGATTAGTACAATATGGTCACCAAAAACTATTTTAGTCTAAAGTGGGAGAAAGATCCTTTCGAGCCATCTCCAACTCTAAAAAGAAAAGTCTTTCGGAAAAAGGGTTGGATGGGTTGGATGTCTTGGCAAATATGGTATACACGTATGATGAAAAATTCATTTTTCTAAAGAAAGAGAATTATATGATTGGAGAAATTTTTAGAATTGATGTAACATGTGGGTGGGGATGTGATGAAAATTTCATTGTTATTAAGAAATGGCATCATGATTTGGGGAAGGTCTTAGAATTTGATGTATCATAAGGGTGAGGGTGTGCACAAACACTCCCACCCTCATGTGGACTCCCACTCTTGTCATCCCCACCTTGATGATGTTGGACAAACCGACCACATTGAGAGGGGGGGGTGAATCAATGTATATCTCTTTTCACAATTCTTTCTTCCTTTAGTTAGCAACCACTTCAAACATTATCATTTATTACTTGCATTCACTATTAGTTGCTTGCATGTAAACATATATCAACAACATTCATCAATAATAAATAACTATGAACCGTCATCATAATGAACACAATGAGCGCCATATATATGTGTAAGATTTTGTATTATGTTGTTACATGAAGACTACAATCTCTAGGGTTTATCGGAACCAACTGAAAAAGCAGCACCAACTCCAAGAGAGTTATAACTCTCAAGTATAAGACTCATCTTTCATATCTTAGCACCAACTGAGATGTGAGGATTCCAACCCTCAAGTACAAGACCCATCTTGTAGACAGAAAGAAATATGTCAAATTGTACTACAAGTGCATCAAATATGCACAACAAAACCCGTCATAACAACCTGTCACCTCAACATGTCTCATCAATCTCATCAACCAAATCAGATCTACTCACCAAGATCAATCACCAAGACAACTTTCAACCATATGCACAATATCACCAAGATAACCAACAAGATACCTCTAGCAATACACCATACTCTCCATAAACCAAATACCATAAACTCTTACATCAACAATGCATCAACCCCTCATTGTAATACAACCTCAAATTGTACCAATAACTTCAACAATACATCTTATCCAAAAACCCTCAAACATGTACCACTCATGAACCAATCATATGCCAAAAACACTAACCAATTCCTCTTTTAATGCACTACAAGATATGCCAATAAATCAACATAAATGCATCAACAATGTATTTCACCAAATCTCCCTCATAACCACTCACTACAAAAAGTACTATACAACAATAGTACTTCTAGGAATATGCCCAAACTCATAATACCATTCCTCATCCATATACAAGCAAATGCCTCAAATATATTGCAACAAGTGTGCCAATGATTAACACAAATATACCACCATTGTACCTCTGTAAATCTACCTTATGCATCATATATCATTCAGCCAATGATGTCCCAAGGGAATCTACTCAACCTCATATGTCCATACCTCAATCTATCACAAATATTCAATCATGTAGCATACATTTTTTATCTTGTAGCTTGATATGTCGTACCTGAACACTGTCACACTTCTTCTAACCTCTACTCAGCCTCTACAACTTGAACCATGCTTCAACCCTTAATTCTGGTAGTGCCTCGCGTGACGTAGGCGAGGTGTCTAGCGGGGCCTCATGTGATAGGCTCTACTCAACCCGTGGGGTTACCTCGTGGGACGTCTACTACGTGACCTGTAAGGATGACCCTAACTAGGGTTTTTCATGATTTCTTTGCACTCCACTGCAACCACGAAACTTTGTCATCACTCTGCCTTCGCTTCCTCATACTTTCACAACTTCATATGTATCAATGAGTACCTGAAATAAACATTTTACAATAATATACATTCAATGTGCTCAATCAATGTTAGTAAGAGACCCTTGGTCTCTTATTTATACTCTCCAAGTAGCTTGTTAGGAACCAAATAACAATATAGCATAGAAAAACCTCAAAATAAGTACTCAATGCCTTGAAAAAGAGAGAAATTCAAATAATAAGCCTCTTCGAGGAGGCAACCTACTTATGCCCACATAAATGTCCAAATACCAGATGATTCCAAATGAAAATGTCTCCTTGGTATATATAGGAGACTAGGAGGTATAATTATAACTAATGGACTAAAGACAACATAAATAAAATAACATTACTAATGTAATATGCCCCAATTAAGGGGTAATGAGCCACTATTTAGGTCTTAGCATGCCCCTCCCCTTGAGATAAGTGTTATCCCCAATGCTTGAGTAACTCTGGATGCTTATGTATAAAAGACTCATCTTCCCAAGTGGAATCTTCAGCTGGTAGTTTCCTCCATTTAATGAGATACTCTGAAA
>SNQJ01S0111984.1:5997-28703 GCA_010110895.2 Picea sitchensis | reverse complement strand
ATATGCATGAGTTTTTGCTGGTAAAATCGTTTCATTTTACTTACAGCTAGTTAGTTTTCGTTCATTTCGTTACTCTTTACAAAAATCATACAGTTACAGGAAAGGGCCTTGCTTTTGTAGTCCTATTTCGTTCTTCACACAAATTTTTCTCTATGTTTGACCGAATGGAATCAGCCATAAAAATTTCTCTCTAAATCATTTCCATAATTTAACTGTTCCTCAATGACTTTATCCAGAGTAATTCAACCCCATATTCAACTCGGGATATACGATCAAACTAATATAGCGTTAAATCTTCTTAATACAACTCTTAAAACTGCTGATACTCGAGAAGAATTAGAACGTTCATGGATGGCCATTGAACAAGACATTGCAACCCAGGAACAGTTGGAAGAAAGACAACGTGAACGCAGAAATCTTCTTTAGCTTCCCACACCGAGGTTAGCGAAATCCTCTATCAACTATTATCATATTTTCGGATGCCTTGACACTGTACTTTAAGCCTTAGTACAGACTCAGGAACAACATTATGAATGTGTGAACCATATTTCTTTTCCCTTGTATCATAAAATACTTTAACTTCAGGACGAAGTTTCCTGAAGGGTGAGTGTATGTAACAACCGTAGTTAAATAATTCCTTAAGGTTTATCAAGTATAATTAATTAAATAATTAACTGTCCTAATGTATATTAGTTAAATAATGATTATTTATTGATAATATTAATTAATTGATTAATTATTTATTATTTGCTTAATATATGTTGATTAATTAATTAACTCATTTAATGTTTGGGTAACGAATTAAAAGTTTAATAATTTTTAATTTATTAGATAGAAAACTTAACGTATGAAGAGATAAGGCATTGAATTGGGGGATAAGGCATTGAATGGAGGGATAAGGCATTAAATGGAGGGATAAGGTGGGTGAATGGGAAGTAGGATATGAGGGGGTAGAGGCATTCGAGAGAGGGAGTTTTTGAATTTTTGGGGAAGGAAGAATTATTTGAGATTAGGGACTGTATTTTCTGGTTGGTATTTTTTTGGTTTGGAGTTTGGGTGGATTGTTACAGGGGAGCATCGGTTGCTGGGAGTTTTGGGCTCAAGGGCTAGGAATCCTCACAAAATCCTGGAGCTAGGGAGCCGAATAGGCTTTGTTCCAAGCTGGCAGGGAGGAAGGATTCGGTTTTGGGCAGAGTTTGGGTAGAGAAGAGAGGACAGACGGAGATTGGAGGAATAACATCAGTTAGAGGTATGCATTTTCATGATTACGCTGTGTTAGGTGGTTGTCATCATGCTGCTGAATTTTCTTATATGCTAAATAATGAAATTGCTTATACGTTGAAATAAATTTTATGGTTAAACTTATGAATCTTATTAGGCTTTGTTAAATTACGATCTTACACATGGTTCAAGTGGGAGCAATGGCGGAAGATGGAAATTTTAGGGTAGAGAAATTTAACAACCAAAAATACCAGTTATGGAAGATGCATATGGAATATTATTTATATATGAAGGATCTATTCCTACCATTGGGTGGAATAACAAAGAAGCCAACTACCATGAAGGACAAAGAATGGGAGGTTCTTGACAAAAAGGCACTAGGCACGATACAACTGAGCCTGGCAACGTCGATGGCTTTCAATATTTTAAAAGAAAAAACAATGGAGGAGATAATGGATGCATTGGCTACACTGTATGAAAACCCCTCAGTGTCTAATACAATATTTCTAATGAAGAGATTATTTAATATGAAGATGTCAAAAGGTGGGTTTGTTGTAGATCATTTAAATGAATTTAATACGGTTAGTAATCAACTAAGTTCTGTAAAAGTGGACTTTTATGATGAAGTTAGGTCTCTTCTAATCTTGCGCTCATTGCCAGAAAGATGGAATTGCTTGGTCATGGCTGCAAGTAACTCTGTCTCTGGTTCAAACACTTTAAAATTTGATGATGTTGTTGATGTTATCCTTAGCGAGGAAATGCGACGGAAAAATACATGTGAGACATCAGGTAATGCATTAAACATGGAGAATAGGGGAAGACAAAAGGATAGAGGAAAGGGCTCAAGGAACCACAATAATTCTAGGAAGGGAAAATCCAAATCCAGACTTGGAAAGATAGAGTGTTGGAATTGTGGGAAGAAAGGACATCTGGAGAAAGACTATAGAGCTCCAAAGAAACAAAGAGATGGACAACAAGAGAAAAATAAGGAAGCAAATGTAACAGGTGATGTGTTACAAGATTCTTTGATTCTTTCTGTAGATAATATTCCCAAGTCTTGGGTAGTAGATTCAGGGGCTTCATTTCATGCCACACCACATAGGAAACATTTTCTAGATTATGTTCAAGGTGATTTTGAACAGGTTCATTTGGGTGATTTTTGGAACACATATAAATCCTAAGCCTTGAGCTTTGCTTTCTCGAACTTTATCCTTTTCATAATAACTCAGAAGTCGGCTTTCAAATGTTTAAATCAAATTTACTTCTAGTCATAAAGTACGCATGATGTCTACCATCGATAAGTTAACCCGTTGATCGAACGATCCCCTTTTTCCTCGAGTTTTGGAGCTACCTGATTGTTAAAAAGTCAAGTCACTAGAGGTCGCTTCAGAGCTTCGTGCTTTTGGCGTTTTGCCTGGTCTTAACGTTAAAGTTCCGATACCCAAAAAGTGTCTGAAGGATCCTAGTCATAGTACACATGTACCTTTATGAGTCTTCCCTGGGTTGACACATGTCATCCATTTCCAACCTTTTCAATAGAGGATTCCTACGATTTTAAGTGACACATGGCACCCCCTGGTCTTGACACGTCACCTAAAATGACGCCATCTTTGAGACATCACTACAGGTAATATCCTTTCAGAAATATAACAAAAGGCTAACTCGCTAATCCACGAAGCAACAAAATGCCAAAATATTAAACCTCAATTAGTTAAGTTAATCTTGATTAAAAGTTAGTTAACATCTTCGCAGCTCAGAGTTCGGACCTTTTCCATCCATCACATTCTAAAATCCCGAAGTCCTAACTTCTGAAATACTTTAAACTTAAGCAGGGTTAATTAAAACTAAAAAACAATTATTCGAGGATTAATCATTTCATAGTTTTGGGTTTCAAAGATTATATCTCGAGCTACTATTAAAATCCCGAAGTTCGAATACCCGAAAACACTTAAAGTTAAATACGATTAATTAAGGTTTTAAACAAGATTATCTCGCAATTAATCTTTTGTGAATTCGCAATTCGGGAAATTTCAAAATTATTTCATTCAAGTCCCCGATCGCAAAACTCCAATATTAATGGAATTAATCACAAATCCATGACAATGATTTCAATATAGATTGTAGATCGTCGCCTAGATTTTCTCATTAAGGTAAATAAATTTATCATCAGTAAGGTATTCTCAGATCAATACGCCTGAGGTAAATAAGAATATTTGATTTTGAATTCCATTTTCATTCTCACAGAAGAGCAAGTTTTAGCCAACTGAGAAGCTCACGCATTCCCCTGTAATAGGTAACATAGTTCATATTTCATTAATATTATGGCACAACGAAAGATGGCTAAAGCAGCTGGTGAAAGCGAAAATCTGAACACAGATGTTCTGTCTGACACCTCAAGAGACATCGATACTCTAAAATCATGGACACAAGTGTTTGATAGTCTAGAGAATGAGATTATAAATTGCCCTGAGGATTCAGGCGACGAAGTGACTGAAACCCATGCAATTAATCTCATGGATATAGCTTAGTCGAAGTTACACAAAATAGTCGCATCACCGAGGCTCATGCTGTATAACGACATGATAGGGTGGGCCCTGGAAAACGTCAACATTGCAACCAGGAGCATTTACAACTCACAGAAGGTCGTTGTTGGGTATTTTCGATCGGAGCATATAAAAGTAATGTATAAAATATCCCATGTTTTTAAATATAGTTACAACACTGCATTCATAACGAAGTTTGAGAAACAAGAGTGCACACAATATGAGAAAAGCTACCTTGATTTAATCAAGGACTAGTGGGGGCACTCTAAGAAATTCAGAGCCGACGTTCATGACATGTATGCCACAACGTTGTTAGAATCCCATATGATTTATGTGGCTATGATGTTATGTAGGCTGTTCTGAAAGAAGAGCTCCACTCACTTCCCGCTAGCATGGGTACCAATTATGCATGAAGTGGTCGAGGGTTACTCTTTCAACTGGGCCAAGTTGTTATCAGACAACCTCGCTAAGGAAATCACAGAGTACCAATTGGCAAAGACCAAAGGGAAACCTGCTCCTTTCTATATGTCAGCATACATCATGGATGTTATTTGATTTATGACTCCTTTCCCTCTGATGAACTGCAGCTAGACCCCAACAAACGTTGAACCTATCCATTTCTATCATTCCAAGCTATGGGAAGACAAAGCCAAATATTTCTTCTATGAAATCTGCCATTATGTAGTGGTGCTTATTCATATCACCCTATACAGTTTCCTACCTCCCATAATTTCAGACAGAATCATGGCCAACCCGGGCAAAATAGGAGACTGGTATATCGAGGAAAACTTGTCCTACATCAGTGTTTTTGGGTGCTCGGATCCCCCCCATGCTATCCCAAAGTTTTTACCGGATCGATTGTATGCCGAGAAGTGTCTTATCAGACCATGATAGGGGAATCAACAAAGAATTGAAAGTGGCCCAGAAAAAGGTATGGCCAAGCTTCCCTCTTCAGGTTGGTATGTTTTCTTTGTTAGACTTCGGCCATTCAAAACTAGAGGATGCGACTCTAGAGGATGTCAAGTTAGTTGACATTGAGTTTAAAAGGCACGATCCAAAGAATATCATGGAAAATCACCTAGCTTAATACAACTTAAAGAAGTATGTGCATGAGATTTCCCTACAGGATGAAATATTAAGGGGAGCCAGGTCATATGAGGATGTATTGAATAGAGTCCCAACTCTGTCTCCATATCAACAAGCCAATTTCTACAGTTTTCAAAATCATGGAAGGAATAGCTTGCCAAAGGTATTACAGGGAGAACCAATGACACCTTCATCTACACATGAAGCTACACCTCAGAGTTTTTAGGCAGGAAGTTCCAACAAACAGGGTACCGAGGAAAACCCAAAGAATGTCAAAGTCTTAATGCAAAAAGTGGAGACTTCATTGTCGAATCCACTAGGTACTCAAACAAAATCTCATCTTGAATATTTTCTAAAAAGGGGTAGGATGCATCCCCTTCTACACCAAACAAACTGGTTACTGATACAACAGATCAACAAATGACCACATACATAGGTAACCCAATTATTTCGTTAACACCTTTGCAATCAAGTTGTGGAAATACCAGTTCCGAAGTCATCTTTATAGATGATCTTACCTTGATTTTAGCCAAAGAAATGCCTCCTTCATATTTCTTTTTCAGCAAGAAGAGGAGGGCCATAGTTAAATGAGAAAAGCATAAGAAAGATGGTGCAACAATCAAACGACAAAGAATGCTATATGATGGACAAAATCTAAAGGATTCATACTTCACTAAGGAGATGGCAGGTTCATTTGGTGCCTTTGCCACGACCAATCAGTGGTCAGTAGAAAATCTAGCTGAGCAGCTAAAACAAAGAAAGTTGTTGGTAGGGAAGTTGTAAGACCAGATAATAACTATGGAACACGATGTGATAAATAAGGTGAACAAAGAGTTTGAACAAGTATGAGCCTATGACAGACATCAGATCCAACAGCTAAAATCTAACCTTGATAACCTCTATCAAAATTCACAGTCCAATAGAGGATTGGTCACTCAACAGGAATAATTAATCAAGCAACTAAAAGCCAAGATAAAATTGACTTAAGGAACAACAATAGAGATGGAAACTTTTTAGGCTCAAGCACTGGAAGTACATGAAAAGCTAGAATCAGCCCAGCAGGATATCTTTACAAAAGTGGAAGCCATCCAAAATTGTTACAGGGTAGTAGACCTTTCCGTGAAGAACATTTACATTAAAGAAAGAGAAGCCTGTTCATCTTGGGCCAAGTTTCAGGAGGCTATCTTACTAGTACCAAAAGATGATGTATCAGAGGTTCCTCCACTGTCCCTTTCTGAGAAAACCAGAGGCAGCATAATTTTGAATGCTTGGGAAACAAATCTTGCTGAAAGAAAAATATTGGACAGAGAGGTAAACAAAGCTTGTCTAGAATTAATGTATTCACTAGACAAAGGGATACTGGATGTGGAAGGAAATACTATCTCCGAAGCCCTGGGAAAAATTGACATAGAAAAGAACCAATATAATTCTAGGACAAGCAAAGAAGAAGCCATGACGACCATCCAAAAAATGAACCAAATTGATCTAATCCAAATAAACAAATGGATAGTAAACCCAAGCTTGTAGTTACAGATCACATCGTTGGGAGCAAAAAATATATAGAAAAATTTGCCTTGGGTAGAAAAGAAGCTATACATTTTTGAAGAAAATGAAGCAACTAAACCTTCTGAGTTGGTGGTACAGTTAGTGAGTAGATGCATCCAATGTGTCGAATATGGGAAATAAAGCACATCTAGACACAAGTAAGAAAACATGTGCATAGTACTCATACAGGTCAAGATCAAATGCCAACTATTTCCAGGCTAAAGGACGAGGAGAAGAAACATCTTTTACAATAGACGAAGAGACAGAGGAGAAGGCTAATGGAACTTTTTGGTTGTTACATGTTGTAATCTTATTCAAAAATATTTACTAATTTTAAACTATGAGAAGTCCAACCGTTTGGGGGTTGTGAGAATTTTGTATAAATACATAGATTGAATATCTATTGTGGGATGCTTCTTGCCGATTGTAACAAAGAAAACTCATCCTTATTGACTATTAAAACAAGTGTAGGCATGGATTCCAAGTTTTGTTTACTCTGGGTTATGTACTTCTTCTGTGTTTTCCATGTCTCATGCATTTTATTAAGTATTTCCTTGATAAATGTTTGATTCCAATTTAGGAAAACAACTATTGTAATCATATTGCATCAGTAATTTGTTAAGCAAACAACTTTTCCTCTGTATTTACAGTGAGTAAATCAAGACCTGCAAGCTGTGGATATTACTGCATTTTACAGTTTATTAAAGGTTACACTATCTATTTTCTTCTACTGCAACAGGGTGAGATTCCTCAGTAAGTGATGTGTTTCTCTATTTTGCAGTTTTGTATCTTCTTTCATGCCATTCGATATTTCAATTTCTACTCAGACACAAAATACGACTTATGTGCTGCCACACTGTTAATTTCATTTAAATAATTTTTCTCATACAACTAAGGTAGAAAAATCACTTTTAAAAAAACACTCTCATAAAATTTCCTGATGCCTGACATTATCCTTTGAGCCTTAAGTTTAATTTTAGGACCAACATATTTTTGGCGCCATTGTCGGGGACAGAGAAACGAAGTTATTTTTCCCTGGGAAAACGACAAGGTAAGATTATGTGTTTGATAGTGAACAAAGATCGAATACTATATCAAGGCTATTTGTATATTTCACTTGGTGACTCCACCACAGATAAACTGACATTCGATCGAAAGAATACCAGAATGAACCCAAACGATCAGTAGACCACACCTATATCTGATCCCCAAAGGTTGTTAAAACCAAAGGGATACCTCAAGTCAACTACCGCATCGACATGTAAGAAATACCAACCAAAAGTCGCACAAGTAAATACTAAGGTTTCGATTGAAGAACCAACCCATGAGGATAATTTTAAACCAGCACCCTCTGCTGAGGAAGTCATACTCAAAATAAAGATTGATATTGAATCTTCTAGTACTCCTAATTGTTCGAACAAAGGAGTCTCTTCTATACCTATTGTGTTTGATTTTTTGTCTACCCAATACTTTCCAGAAGTAAAGGTTTTATCTCTCTGAAACCCTGAAGAGCATACTTCATACCCCGATTCGTCTCCTGTCGGTTCCCCTATTTACACATCTTGTAAGTCTGAGGAAACCAATCCACATTTTCCTTTCACTCCTCCTCTAGAATTTTCATCTCCTAACGATCATTTTCTAGATTTCCCTTTGCCACATCCCAAGGAAGTTGAAATGTCACCACATCGATCCCTACAAGTTTTTGAAAACCCTCTTTTTAACTCCCGAAGTTCATCCCCTAGACTTCCAATGGCTACTGCTGGAGGAGGTGGCACTGGAGAAGGAGTTGGTCAAGGAAAACCTCCACCCCCTATGATTTTTTCCAAAGTAGCGGCCAGATACACTCCCTTGGTCCTTCCCCCTGTCCTTCATGATTTACTTGAAAATTATATGAAGAACTTACCAACATTTACGAGAGAAGGAGATTTAACATCTACAGATTACATATCATTTTTCGATTAGTTCACTGATATCCTCGATATTGAGCATGAAGATGTCTACTCAAGGATTTTAGTGCAAAATTTCAAAGGAAAAGTAATAATCTGGTTTCGAGGACTCCCGGTAGGATCCCTAGGGTCTTATGATGATTTAGAAAACCCTTTTTTAAGACAGTAGGGAGAAAAGAAAGACCATCTTTACTATTTGACTGAATTCGGGGCATTGAGAAAAAATAATTCTAAGTCAGTTCTTTAATTTACTCATAGATTTAACAAACTCTATCATAAGATTCCGACAGAAGTTAAACCCTCTCAACCTGCAACAAAGGTGACTTTCGCAAGATCTTTTGAGCCCAACTTTGCCCTACTTTTAAGGGAAAGAAGATCTACTACGCTCACGAGAATGCAAGACGACACCATAGAAATCAAATCCAACATGATGGGATTTGGTAAATTAAAAGCCAAGTTTGAGATAGAAACCAAAGAACCTAGACACTTCAGAGAACAAGTAGGACCCTCTGGATCTGGAAAATTTACGGAAGAAAAAATGGATGACATGGCTAAGATAATCAAAGATTTGTCAAAAAAAATATCTAGAATGGAATTGGACCAAGCCAAACCCGATCCATAAGTTAGGAAATATTTCAGGAGAAAACCTAACTCCCAGACCCAACAAAGACAAGTGAAAAACGAAGATAAAAAAATCCAGGCTCCGTTTAAAATGGAAAACTTTATGCAAGGGGATGATATGCAAAACTACGAAGGGTTAGAAGAGGATATAAATAAACTTAGTGATGAATACCAAGAACCTCATCTAACTAGAAAGGATTATGAAATATCTCTAGACCAAGAGCCCCTGTTTAGTAATGAGGAAAGTTTAAATAATCTGGGAGAGTCTGCATATCAAGGAATTGCCGACTCCATAATGGCCAAGCTTCAACATGAGTATAATTTAAGGCCCAGAGAAACAAATACTACAATTGTTCCATCAAAAAAAATTCTATTAAGAAACAAAGTGAATAAGGAAGTTGTTACTAAACCACTAGTTGAAACACAAGCTGCCCAAGCTAAAACAGTTGAAAAACAAGCTGCCCGAACTAAAACAGTTGAAACCAAAGCAACACAAACTAAGAAAACAGAGAATATAGAAGCACAAACTTCAACTAGGGAAAGTGAAGAAACAACTGGATGTTTTAGTTTAGATAATGAAATAAATAAAATTAAAATCCCCATGCCCCTGGTTGATCTTGCCAAGAATCCGATCTATAAAAAACAGATTGCTAAAATGATTAATTTTTCCGATGCGGAATGTCATGCAGACATGATAAATTTACAAGATGAAAAGCCTACAATTATGTTTGGTCCACACATTGAAAATGTTAAGAATTATGTAGCTCCTTTTTATATTACCTTAACTATGCATGATCACTTACTTCATAACTACATGTTAGATTCTGGGGCCTCTCACAACTTAATGCCTAAAGTTATCATGGAAGAGTTGGGCCTTGAAAGCACTAGACCTTACCAGGACTTATATTCTTTTGATTCCAGAAAGGTTAAGTGTCTGGGCATGATCAAATATCTAGTAGTGAATCTTGCACATATTCCTGTAAAGAGTATCCTTATGGATGTATTCCTTGTTGATGTCCCTGCCAAGTATGGCATGCTTCTATCCAGGTCTTGGGGTGAAAAATTAGGAGGATCACTTCAACTGGACATGACATATGCTACGATCCCAATTTTTGGTGGACAATTTACTCGATTATACAGAGAGACTAGAGTGGCATATACTATAAGTGACCCTAAAAACACAAATAATTATCCAGTCTATGTTGCCAATCAGGATCTAGGAAATTGTATTTTATCATTAGATGATGATTTTGATGACTGTATAGAAGAAGAAAACAAAAAAATTGAAAAAACAAAGAAAAGTGTAAATACTAGAGGAGTATGGAAAATGTTTTTTGATGGCGCTTCATCTTGAGAAGGGGCAGGAGCGAGAGTGTTGTTTGTTGCACTCAGAGATGAGTACGCCATCCCATTTTCATATAGATTACAATGGGAAATTGATTATACAAATAATGTCTGTGAGTATGATGCTTTGGTTTTAGGATTAGAGGCTACTAGGAAACTAAAAATTGATAATATAATAGTTTATGGTGATGAAGAACTTATTGTGAAACAAATAAAGCAACAATATCAAGCTAAACATCAAGGCTAAGGTCATACAGAAATTGCGCCTGGGATATGCTTGAGCATTTCTTCTCATCATTTAACATTCGTCACATTCCCAGAATGGAAAATCAACAGGCAGATTCCTTGTCCAAAGCAGCTGCGAAGTTTATGGTGCCTATGGTCCTAAAGCTAAAGTATCATATAGAAATGCGACACAGAACTTCAATCCCAAATAACATGCAACACTGGCAGGTCTTTGAAGATGACGAACATATTAAACAATTTCTATAAATGGTTGATGAGTTCTCTGAGACTCATATGGATCAAGAAAAACAGAACGATCCTATCTGGATCATGCAAGAAGGTGAAGATCATGAAAATTTCCAAGATAAGATCACAAATCATTGAATTCTTGTACTTAAGAATAATCAGATCCCCAGAGGTCTGATACCCATAAAGAGACTCTTCGACCAAGATGATATCCCCTTAAATTCTACCCTACGACCTCAGCCCAAAGAGGTCGAAGACTGAGATATAGGAACCACAGAAGATCCCAGGATAGTCAATTTATCTAAATACCTTCCAGCTTCGGTGAAGATTAAATATGTCGAATTGCTTAAAAAGTATAAAGATGTATTTTCATGGTCCTATGACGATTTAAAAAATTATGATACCTCTGTAATTGAACATAAGATTCCTTTGAAGCATGGTATCAAACCCTTTAGACAAAAGCTGAGACAAATCAATCCTATTCTTTTTACAGTAATAGAAAGAGAGGTCAAGAAGCTTCTCAACGCAAATATTATCGTTCCACTTAGGTATTCTGAATGGGTAGTAAATCTGGTACCCGTCAGGAAGAAAAGTGGAGAAATAAGGCTTTGCGTGGATTTCAGAAATTTAAACCGGTCATCCCTGAAGGATAACTACCCACTGCCAAAGATGAATCATGTCTTGGAAAAAGTAGTTGGATCTAATATAATGTCGATGATCGATTGCTTCTCAGGTTATAACCAAATTGCAGTCCATGACGATGATAAAGAAAAAACTGCATTCACTACTATGTGGGGAACTTTCATGTATGACAAAATGTCGTTTGGTTTGATGAACGCAGGGGCCACTTTCCAAAGAGGAATGGATATAGATTTCATTGGTGAGAGAGATAAATTTGGTCTTAATTACTTAGATCATCTAACAGTCTTCTCAAATTCTGATGCAGAACATTTGGTTCATCTCAAACAAACCTTTGAGAAATGTAGAAAATTTGATTTGTCTCTAAACCCTAAAAAATCTCATTTTGCTATGCAAGAAGGTAAGCTTCTGGGTCATATAGTTTCTAAAGATGGAATCAAGGTTGAACCCAAGAGAATCGAGGCTATCGACTCAATAAACATTCCTAGAAATAAAAAAAATATCCAATCCTTTTTAGGAAAAATAAACTTTTTGAGACAATGTATCCCTAACTTTGCTGAAATTGTCAAATTAATTACAGATATGTTGAAGAAAGACAGTGAAATCAAATGGACGACCGAAGCTAAAGCGTCATTCGAGCAAGTTAAGAAAGCTATAAGAGAAGCTCTAGTATTAGCTAGTCCTGACTATACTAAGGAATTCATGATCTTCTCTTTCGCATCTGAACATACTATCACAGTTGTACTCCTGCAAAAGAATGAAGAAGGTTTCGAGAAGCCGATAGCTTTTTTCAGTAAAAGTCTCAGAGACACTGAATTAAGATACAATATACTGGAAAAGCAATCCTACGTGATGGTGAAAGCTCTCAAATATTTCAGGACATATGTAATGCATTCCAGAATAATCGCCTATGTGCCAACAAGCTATGTCAAAGATACATTGGTAAAACCAGACATTGATGGTAGGAGAGGTCGGTGGTTAGCCTAAATTCAGGAGTTCAATCTAGAAGTTAAACTAACCAAGCTGGTCAAAGTTCAAGGTCTGGCCAAATTATTAGTAGAATCAAATTTCAGGGCACTCGGGATAAATCATCTGGAATCACATGGATATATCCCAGACATAGAGGAACTCGATGAGCAATCCCCTATAGTTTAGATAGAGGATAACTTTTCTTCCTCGGATTGGTATTGCAATACAATTGTGTATCTCCTCACCCTTCAATGCCTGATCGACATCACTCTAGCCAGGGTGAGAACGTTGAAGCTACACGCAGTTAAATACTGTATTATTGAAGGACAATTGTACTGGAAAGACCCCCTAGGTTTCTTGCTACATTGTTTAACAGAACCTAAAACAAAGGATGTCATAAATGAATTTCACAAAGGAGTGTGTGGAGGACATCACGCCTGGAGGGCCACAGTCTATAAGATTCTAAGAGCCGGATATTACTGGCCAAAGTTATTTACTGATGTGAATGCTAAATTAAGAGCCTACAACCCTTGCCAACTATTCTCTGGCAAGCAAAAGCTCCTTGCACTACCTTTGGTCCTAGTCAAGACAAAGGCTCCTTTTCAACAATGGGGTCTGGACTTCATCGGAGAAATCCACCCACAATCAAGTGCCCAACATAAATGGATTTTGAATGTTACCGATTATTTCACGAAATGGGTTGAAGCCTTTCCAACTCAGAATGCCACAGATTTAGTAGTTATAAACTTTTTGGAGGAGAACATCCTATCCAGATTTGGTTGTCTCCGGAAAATAGTTACAGACAATGCCCAAGCATTTAAATCTATGGCAATGATAAGATTTTTTCAAAAATACAACATTGTGTTGGGGCATTCTATGACCTATTATTCGCAGGGAAATGGGTTGGCCAAATCGTCCAAAAAAAGTTTGAAGAATATAATCAAAAAAGTATTAATGGAAAATAAAAGGGGTTGGTATGTTCACTTAAAGTACGCCTTATGGGAAAACCATATCGACACTAAGAGATCAATAGGTATGTCCCCTTTCCAGATGGTTTATGGGACTAATGTTGTCCTCCCTATCAATCTAGCTCTTCCAGTAATGAAGTTGTGGCAAGAGGCAAACGAGGAGATGAATGATGTAACAAGGAGGATAAACCAAATAATTGAAGTACAACAAAACAGGGTTGAAGTTGATGGAAAACTTAAAAAATACCAAGATAATATGAAATCTCTTTTTGACCAAAAAATGAAAGACAGGGAGTTTCTTCCTGGTGATCTAGTTTTGAAATGGGATGCCAGGAAAGAAGATGCGGGCAAACACGACAAGTTTGATCATCTTTGGTTTGGACCATTTAGGATTGCATCTGCAGAGGGAAAGAATTCATTCCTACTGGAGAATCTCAACGGGAAAAATTTTGACGCCCCTATCAATGGGCGCTATCTAAAACATTTTATGCAATAAAAATGTTTCACATTACCACTGTATATACTGGTTTGGTTTTTGTTTAATTTCACAATTTTATTTTCCTTCATAGGTTGTTTGAATTTTACTTTTAAATAAACCTAGTTTTATTTGATATTCTGAAGAGCAAAAATAAAATATATGTACTGCATATCATTTCTATTCTGCGAAACTCTCTGATTATTTCTCTTTATGATATTTCAGAATACTTATTGTCAGATCATAAATAAGAAGGTAGAGGAATCTAACGCTTAGTTTTCAAAACAATTATTTCTCTCAAAACATGTGATAAATTAACAGTTGGTTTGATTGAAAACGTAAATAAAATCCGAGGTAAGAACTTCTATACTTTGTTTAAGCTAAAAGATTGAAAGAAATCTTATCGGATATAAAAAATGTTCTACTCTCGTAAATATAATCACCTGGTCAAATATCACAAAATATAAATTTATAGATTTCCGAAGCAAATGAAAATGAGACAAAAATGAAATAAAAAGAAAAGAAAATAAGGATAAAAGAGAAGTTTGATAATCAAGAAGTGAATTTATGTGGAAATGAGATTCCTTTTCAAACCCTCTGACTCCTCGTCCTGTTTTCATTTTTCATATCTAAAATCTTTCACCCTATCCTAATTTTCACTACCTGATTTTAAATCTTCACAGAAAGAAAGATTTTCACCTTACCTATGAAAACTTAAAAACATGTCTTCAAAACAGGATTAGGCAAAAAAAATTATGTTCCTCTGATTTTAACTAAAAGAAAGTATGTCTAGGCTAATCCTGGTAACTTTATCTCTTCTAACAGATTTTAACTGATTAATTCACTCAAGGCAAATCCCTCGAAAATAAAAATTCCTCATAAGATCTTCCCTATAGGAAAAGATGTATTGAAGATCGGGAAAGAACTAGCTCAAAGTACAATAAAAAACTGTTGACATACTTTCATCGTCAAATATTAAGCAAATATCATCTCTGTATGATAAATAGAAGTTGATTTCCCCCACTTCAAAATTATAATAAAATATAAGACATATGGTGAAAGGAAATTAATCAAATGATTGCCCCCATCTAGTCCAAGACAAATGGTGAAAGGAAAATCGTAAAATCTATTGCCCCCATTTGTCCAAAAGGATGATGAAAGAAAATTCATAAAATGATTGCCCTCATCTCAAATAAAATGCAAAAATGTTGTTTGAAGTGGTGAAAGGAAATTCAATGGGGGATGTAGATAACTTCACCGGGGTATTGAACAAGCTCACTGACAGTGAAGCAATATCTACGATATATGTAAAGTTGTCATACATGTATAAATATACTCTGGAAGCTAGTTCTCTTTCTGATAATATTTACATTCTAGACCGACAAGGGATTTCCCCTAAATAAATTGTTAAAATTACTATGCCTTGATGTGAATAAAATCAACCAAAGTATGATACTTCTGTTAAAGTTGTTTTGATTATATTAAACAAATCCAAAGTCAGTTTTAGGAAAATGAAACTATTAATAGCCTAACTTGAGATTGATAATTGATCATGTTTTGAAGGTTTTCTGAGACACGGTCGAAGTCTAATTTTTCTATGTACGATTTTTCAAAAGGTGTTTCCCAAAAATCCATTGATAACTCCATTTACCCAATAAAAACACTTGGTCTATTGTTCTTCCACGCCTCACACGGAGATGCGATCCCTAGATGGAGCCTATGTTGGAACACATATAAATCCTAAGCCTTGAGCTTTACTTTCTCGAACTTCATCCTTTTCATAATAAATCAGAAGTCGGCTTTCAAATGTTTAAATCAAATTTACTTCTAGTCGTAAAGTGCACATGATGTCCACCGTCGATAAGTTACCCTATTGATTGAACGATACCATGTTTCCCCAAGTTTTGGAGCCGCCTGATTGTTTAAAAGTCAAGTCACTAGAGGTCGCTTCGGAGCTTTGCGCTTCTAGCATTTCACCGGGTCTTAACGTTAAAGTTTCGATACCCGAAAAGTGTATGAATGATCCTAGTCATAGTACGCATGTACCTTTCTGAGTCTTCCCTGGGTTGACACATGCCATCCATTTCCAACCTTTTCAACCGAGGATTCCTATGATTTTAAGTGACACATGGCACCCCGTGGTCTCAACACGTCACCTAAAATGATGCCATCTTCGACACATCAGTATGGGTAATAGCCTTTCGAAAATATAATAAAAGGATAAATCGCTAATCCACGAAGAAACAAAATGACAAAATATTAAACCTCAATTAGTTAAGTTAATCTTGATTAAAATTTAGTTAAAAACTTCTGACTTAAAACTTAAGCAGGGTTAATTAAAACTAAAAAATAAGTATTCGAGGATTAATCATTTCACAGTTTCGGGTTTCAGAGATTCTATCTCTAGCTACTATTAAAATCCTGAAGTCTGAATACCCAAAAACACTTAAAGTTAAATACGATTAATTAAGGTTTTAAACAAGATTATCTCACAATTAATCTTTCGTGAATTAACGATTTGGGAAATTTCAAACTTATTTCATTCAAGTCCCCGATTGCGAACCTCCAATATTAATGGCATTAATAAAAAATCCACGATAATGATTTCAATATAGATTGTAGATCACCTCCTAGATTTTCTCATTAAGGTAAATAAATTTATCGTCAGTAAAGGTATTCTCATATCAATACACCTGAGGTAAATAAGAATATTTGATTTTGAATTCCATTTTCATTCTCACAGAAGAACAAGTTTTAGCCAACTGAGAAGATCATGCATTCCCCTATAACAGGTAACACAATTAAGATTTCATTAATATCATGGCACCATGAAAGATGGCTAAAGTAGATGGTGAAAGCGTAAATACGAACACAAATGTTCTGTCAGACACCTCACCGAGAGCCATCGATATTATAAAATCATGGACAGAGGTGTTTGATATTCTAGAGCACAAGTTTATAAATTTCCCTGAGGATTTATGCGACGAAGTGAGTGAAACCCATGCAAATAAACAAAGAGATATAACTCAGTCAAAGCTACACAAAATAGCGGTGCGACCGAGTCTCATGTCATATAACGACATGATAGGTTGGGCCCTGGAAAACGTCGACATTGGAACCAGGAGAATTTACAACTCACAAAAGGTCACTGTTGGGTATTTTCAACCAGAGCATATAAAAGTGATGTACTATCCCTTGTTTTTAAATATAGTTACAACACTACATTCATAATGAAGTTTGAGAAATAAGAGTGAATGCAATATGAGAAAATCTACCCTGATTTAACAAAGGACTAGTGGGGGCACCCGTAAAAATTCAGAGCCGATGCTCACAACATGTATGCCACAACGTCGTTAGAAGCCCATATGATTTATGTGGCTATGATGTTATGTAGGTTGTTTGAAAATAAGAGCTCCACTCACTTCCCGCTAGCATGGGTGCCAATTATGCATGAAGTGGCTGAGGGTTACTCTTTCAACTGGGCCAAGTTGTTATTAGACAACCTGGCTAAGGAAATCACAGAGTGCCAATTGGAAAAGACCAAAGGAAAACCTGCTCCTTTCTATATGTCGGCATACATCATGGATGCTATTTTCTTTATGACTCCTTTCCCTATGGTGAACTGGAGCTGGACCCCATTCAGCACTGAACTTATCCCTTTCTATCATTCCAAGATATGGGAAGACAAAGCCATATATTTATTCTATGAAATCTGCCATTATGTAGTGTTTCCTATTCATATCGCCCTATACGGTTGCCCATCTCCCAGAATTTTAGACAGAATCATAGCCAAACTGGGAAAATAGTAGATTGGTATATCGAGGAAAACTTTTCCTACATCAAGGTTTTTGGCTACTCGGTTCCCCCCCATGCTCTCCCAAAGTTTTTATCGGATTGACTGGTATGCCAAGAAGTGGCTTATCAGATCGTGACAGGTGAAATCAACAAAGAATTGAAATAAACCCATAAAAAGGTATGACCAACCTTCCCTCTTCAGGTTGGTATGTTTTCATGGTTAGACTTCAGCCATTCGAAAGTAGAGGCTGCGACTCTAGAAGATGTCAAGTTAGTTGACATTGATTTTAAAATGCATGATCCACAGAAGATTGTGGAAAATCACCTGGCTCAATACAACTTAAAGAAGTATGTGCACGAGATTTCCCTATAGGATGAAATATTCAGGGGAGCCAGGTCATATGAGGATGTATTGAATAGAGTCCAAAATCTGTCTTCAGATCAACAAGCTAGTTTCTACAGTTTTCAAAAGCACAGAAGGAATAGCTTGCCAAAGGTATTACAGGGAGAACCAATAACACCTTCGTCTACATAGGAAGCTACACCTCAGGGTTTTGAGGCAGGAAGTTTCGACAAATATGGTACTGAGGAAAACCTGAAAAATGCTAATGTCTTAATGCAGAAAGTGGATACTTCATTATCGAATCCACTAGGTACTCAAACAAAATCTCAGATTGAATATTTTCTAAAAAGGGGGCACGATGCATCCCCTTCTACACCAAACAAACCGGGTACGGATACAACAAATAAATAAATGACCACATAGATAGGTAACCCCATTATTTAATTAACACCTTTGCAGTCAAGTCGTGGAAATCCCAGTTCCGAAGTCATTTTTATAGATGATCTTAGCCTGATTTCAGCTGAAGAAATGCCTCCTTCAGACTTCTTTTTTAGCCAGATGAGGGCCATAGTTAAACGAGAAAAACATCAGAAATATGGTGCAATAGTCAAAAGGAAAAGAATGCTATATGATGGACAAAATCTAGAGGATTTATAATTCACTAAGGAGATGGTAGGTTCATTAGGTGCCTTTGCCACGACCAATCAGTGGTCAGTAGAAAATCTAGCTGAGCAGTTGAAACAAAGAAACATGTTGGTAGGTCAGTTGCAAGACCAGATAATGACTATGGAACAGGATGTGAGAATAAGGTGAACAAAGAGTTTGAACAAATCAGAGCCTATGATAGACATTAGATCCAATAGCTGAAAGCTAACCTTGATGAGCTCTATCAAAATTCACAGGCCAATAGAGGAGTGGTCACTCAAAAGGAAGAATTAATCAAGGAACTACAAGCCAAGATAGACTTGACTGAAGGTACAATAGTAGATATGACAGCTTTTCAGGCTCAAGCACTGGAAGTACATGAAAAGATAGAATCAACCTAGTAGGATCTCTTTATAAAAGTGGAATCCATCCAAAATTGTTACCGGGTAGTAGACCTTTCCCTGAAGAACATTTACATTAAAGAAAAATAAGCCCGTTCATATCGGGCCAAGTTTTAGGAGGCTATCTTACTAGTACCAAAATATAATGTATCAAAGGTTCCTTGATTGTCTCTTTTTGAGCAAACTAGAGGCGACATAATTTTGAAGGCCTGGGAAAAAAATCTTGCCGAAAGAAAAAGATTGGCCAGAGAGGTAAACAAAGCTTTTCTAGAAGAAATATCTTCACTAGACAAAGGGCTACTGAACGTGGAAGGAAATACTATCTCCGAAGCCCTGGGACAAATTGACATAGCAAAGAACCAATATAATTCTAGGACAAGAAATGAAGAATCCACGACGACCATACAACAAAGAAACAAATTGATTTGATCCAAATAAACAAATGGATAATAAACCCAAGCTTGCAGTTATAGGTCACATCTTTGGGAGAAAAAAATATACAGGAAAAGTTGCCTCAAGTAGAAAAGAAGCTATACATTTTTGAATCAAATGAAACAACTGAACCTTCTAGGTTGGTGGTAAAGTTAGTGAGCAGATGCATCCAATGTGTCGAATATGGGAAAGAAAGCACATATGGAATCAAGTAAAAAAACATGTACATAATACTCATATAGGTCAAGATAAAATGCTAGTTGTTTCCAGGCTAAAGGATGAGGAGAAGAAATGTCTCTGCCAGCAGACGAAGAGACAAAGGAGAAGTCTAATGGAACTTTTCAGTTCTTACATGTTGTAATCTTATTCAAAAATATTTACTATTTTTAAACTATGAGAATTCCAACCGTTTGGGGGTTGTGACAATTTTGTATAAATACATAGATTGAAGATTTGTTGTGGGCTGCTTCTTGCCGATTGTAATAGAGAAAACACATTCTTATTGAGTAGTAATACAAGTGCAGGCAGGGATTCCAAGTTTTGTTTAATTTGGGTTATGTACTTCTCCTGTGTTTTCCATATCTCATGCATTTCTTTAAGTATTTCCTTGATAAATGTTTGATTCCAATTTAGTACAATAACTACTGTAATCATATTGCATCAGTAATTTGTTAAGCAAACAACTTTTCCTCTGTATTTAATGTGAGTAAATCAAGACCTACAAGCTATGCAGATTACTGTATTTTACACTTTATTCAAGGTTACATTATCTATTTTCTTCTACTGCAACAGGGTGAGATTCCTCAGTAATTGATGCCTTTCTCTATTTTACAATTTTGTATTTTCTTTTACACCATTCGATATTTCAATTTCGACTCAGACACCAAATACGGTCGCTGTGTTGCCACACTGTAAATTTCATTTAAGGAATTTTTGTCATACAAATAAGGTAGAAAAAGAAATTAAAAAAAAACACTCTCATAAACTTTCCTGATGCCTAACATTATCCTTTGAGCCTTAAGTTTAATCTCAGGACCAACAGTGATGATGCACCATGCAAAATTGTTGGAATGGGAAAGGTAAAAATAAACCAAAGGAATGGAAACCAATGGTTGTTGAAAGAGGTAAGACATGTTCCAGATCTAAGGAAAAATTTAGTTTCAATAGGGAAGTTGGAAAGTGAAGGTCGTATATCCATATTTACAGATAAGGTGTGGAAGGTCACCAAAGGATAATTGGTGATAGAAAAATGAGAGAAGGTAGGTACATTGTATTTATGTAATAGTAATACTGACTCATCTATGTCTTTAGCTTCTACATGAGTGGATACAACACTGTGGCATGATAGGCTTGGACACATGAATGAGAAGGGGATGTAGATACTTCAAAAAATAAATTTGATGCAAGATCTTAAACAAATTGATTTGGATTTCTGTGAGCATTGTGTTTATGTAAAACATAAGAGAGTCATATTTCTCAGAGTCAGAAAAGAAAAGAAAAGTGAAAGTTTAGAGCTTGTGCATATAGATGTATGGGGATCAACTTAGGTATCATCTCTTGGTGGCTCTCATTATTATGTTACTTTTATTGATGATGCAAGTAGAAAAACTTGGGTTTATTGCATTCAACAAAAATCTGATGTTTTTGATACTTTTAAGAAATGGAAAGATTTGGTTGAGAATGAGACAAGAAAAAGGTTGAAGTGTCGCAGATCAGACAATGGAGGTGAATATTGCAACAAGGATTTTGATGATTACTATTCATACCATGGGATTCGTAGAGAGAAGACAATTTCAGCAACACCACAAGAAAATGGTGTGTCTGAAAGGATGAACAAGACAATCATGGAGAATGCAAGGAGTATGAGATTGCATGTTGGTTTTCCCTTACAGTTCTGGGCAGATGCTATAGATACTGTTGTTTACTTAATAAACAAAGGAACTTCAAGTTCTTTGGATGGTGGAATTCTAGATGAGGCATGGACAAGTAAAACAATAAACTATTCTTTTTTGAAGACTTTTAGTTGTGAAGCATTTGTCCATATTGATAAAGAAAATAGAACAAAGCTTGAGGAAAAATCCAAGAAGTGTACCTTTATTGGATACAATGTTAATGATTTTTGTTATCTCTTATGGGATTATGAAAATCACAAAATCATTAGAAGTAGAGATGTCATATTCAATGAGAAGGTCATGTACAAAGATCAGTTTCAGGGAAAGAAACAGGAAAAAGAAAAACCAGAATACACAGTGCTTGATGAGATCACTGAAAAAGAAATTCCAAAGGTACCAAAAAATCAAAATGTACAACAATAGGAGAAACAAGTACCTCAAAATCCTGCAAGTATTGTTAGAATATCTACCAGGTTAAGTAGACCCCATGAACGATACTCTCCTTCATTGTATTATTTATTGTTGACTGATTCTAGTGAACTAGAATGTTATGAAGAGGCAATGCAGGTAGACACTAAAAAGAAGTGGGAACAAGGAATGAAAGAGGAAATGTATTCCCTGGTAAATAACCAGACTTGGGATTTGGTTCAGTTTCCTGTAGGAAAAAGAGTATTGCAGAATAAATGGGTTTACATTGAAGGAAGAAGCTGGAGGCAAAAATTGATACAAGGCTAGACTTGTTGTAAAGGAGTTTTCACAAAAGAAAGGTATAGATTTTGATGAAATATTTTATCCTGTTGTTAAAATGAATTCAATTAGGACTATTTTAATTCTTATGGTAGTAGAAGATTTTCATCTTGAACAGTTAGATGTAAAACAACTTTTCTCCATGGGGATTTGGAGGAAGAGGTTTATATGCAACAACCACATGGGTATGAGGTCAAAGGAAAGGAGAATTTGGTATGCAGGTTGAAGAAGAGATTATATGGAATAAAGCAAGCTCCAAGGCAGTGATATTTGAATTTTGATAGGTTTATGGTAGAACAAGGTTATAGTAGATGTCATTCTGATCGTTGTGTTTATTTTAAAAATCTAGAAAATGGAAGTTATATTATCTTGCTATTGTATGTAGATGACATGCTTGTTGCATGGTCTAATATGCGGGATATAAATGTGCTGAAGAAGAAATTATCTAATTTGTTTGTGATGAAGGATTTGGGTGTTGCAAATAAAATTATGTTGGATCATGTGGTCATTGATGCCAATGGTTTGATTATTTGGGAGATTGTTGGATCATATGTCATTGATGTAAATGGTTTTGTTTGATTGATGTCATTGATTGATGTCAAGTAATTGATTGATTGATGATT
>SNQJ01S0111983.1:20311-48947 GCA_010110895.2 Picea sitchensis | reverse complement strand
TTTTCTTCTAGGGTTATCATCCAAGTCTTTAGAGTTTCTCTTGCTTCTTGGAGTATTCTACTCTTGTCAAAGGTTACAAGTGGAGGTTAATACCTCCCACAGCTACCATAATATCAACACTCCCTCCTAGATAGGGAGGTATTAAAAGAAATTGTCTTGATCACAAACATACCATTCAACCTGTAGCATCATCATAGCCACACAGGCTATCTCATGATCAAATCATGAGCACCAACATCACTTTCCAACTAGATAGTCTCCATGGAAATCATAACAATGCCATCCAATAGAACACAACTATGTCTATTGATCATAGTAGTATACAACTACTATTCAGTGGTACACAACCACTCTTAGTAGCACACTGCTACTAACCAATAGCACATAGTCACTATCAGTGGATCACATCCACCACAATAGCATACAACTATTGTCGAAAGACATATAGTCTCTACAACAATCATATCATCTAATATTAATCTGCATAAAAAATATCATGATACAAATTGAGTCATGTAGGTCATTCTTCCAGTCACACCTGTGATATCTGGTAGAGCATATGCCCTTAGAATGTAAAAATATCAGTCATGGGCTATCTAGAATATTCTTCCCAATCATAGAAGAATAATTTTCCTTTATTTTTGATCTTGTACCATTCACCTAACTGGGCCATTCCTCCAGCACTGATCATAGTGCAACCTAGAGAGAATGATTCTACCCTATGGAATGCCTATCCTTGATTTTTGAACCTGGACCATTCACCTAACTAGGACATTCCTTCGGTACTAATCATAGTGCAACCTGGAGAGAATGAGTATGCCCTAGGTAATGGTTTTCCAAACCATTTCCTAAGGAAATTATTTTCCTGCACTAACCTCCAAAAGGGACCATTCTTCAAAAATTCTCAAAATTGTGAACTTTGAAAGAATGACTAACCGACGAGGCATACCATTCTACTTGAACACTACTCAGAGTGACTTCCAAGAAGAATGATTGTCCTATACCATTCCCCCACACGGGCCACAAGGGGAGTCATTGTCTATGGTACATCAACAATCTATTGGACCATTTTCATTACAAAAATTATTGTCTGATCTAGACCATTTTTCGAAATGGAAAATGCATGTTCGTCAGAAATCTCAAACCACTTTCCAGACTAGAATGGAACTTCCCAACCTGGACCATTTTCTAAATTATAAAATGACTTCCCATGAATCAATAATATATATCAATGCTCCCTTCAAACCTGGGGATCCATCTCTTCCCTTTATTCTAAGGGAGTTATCTCTATGAACCCCATCTTCTCCCTTAAGTACACAAACTTTATCTTGGACAGAGGCTTTGTCAAAATATTTGCTACCTTCTCATATGTGGATATATAATGGAGTTTCACTTCTCCTTCTTGGACTTTATCACAAATAAAGTAGTATTTTATCTCAATGTGTTTTGATCGGTCATGAAACAATGAGTGTTCTAATAGCCTTATACAACTTTGGTTGTCACAGTATATTACGATCAAATCTAGTACCTGATCAAATAATCCATAAATTAGCTTCCTCAACCATACTTCTTCAGTACATGCCTCACATTTTGCGATATATTATGCTTCTATTGTGATGAGTGCAACATACTTATGTTTCTTGTTGGACCATGATATCATAGCAGAGCCCAAACTGAAACACATCCCTGAAGTACTTCTTCTATCTTCTGCACTCCCTGCCCAATCTGAATATGTGAATCCATGAAGTTGTATATCACTGGATGAGGTGTATCTTAAACCATAGTTTATCATCCCAAAAATATATCTTAGAACATGCTTTGCATCTATCCAGTGCTCATGTCTGGGTTCCACCTAGAACTGGTCGAGTATTCACTAGATACATCAACGAACCAATCAATTACTAATATAGGGATGGGTCTACTATATTAGAATTCGAGTCTCTTACTTTTCTTATATCTGGGTTCATAGGAGTGGCCATGGATTTGTAATCCATCATTCCAAATTTCTAAAGAATATTCATTGCATACTTTCCTTGTCCAAGGAATATTTCACCATGCTTCTGCCATACTTCTAGTCCCAATTAATAGTGCATGAGACCAAGATCTTTCATATCAAACTTAGAAGCTAATTCCTTCTTACACTGGGTGATGAGAGACTTTGCACCTGTCAAGAATAAGTCATTGACATATAGCAGTAGAATCACATGTGCATTGTTTGCAAAATTGTAGTAGAGATTTTGATTTACATGACTCTTAGAGAAACCAAGTCTTATTAAGTAACTGTTAATTATGGAATACCAAGCAATTCGAGCTTGCTTGAGTCCATAAGGGGATTTCTTTAATCTGCAAACTTGAGTGTCTCTAGAATGTACTTTGAAACTGTGAGGTTTTTCAATGTATACTTCTTCTTCAATTTCTCCATTGAGAAAAGTTGTCTTTACATCCATCTAATGTAGACTCCATCCCATGGAAGCAACAAGAGACATAATGGATCTAATAGAAGTATATCTGACAACAGGAGAAAAGGTTTTCTCCTAATATTCTCCGTTTTTTTGGGAGAACCCTCTAGTTATGAACCTTTTCTTGTATTTATTCATGCTTCTGTCTACTGCATGTTTGATCTTATAGACCTATTTCGAAGTTACCACTGATTTTTCCTTGGGTCTAGGCATGATTTCCCACATGTCATTTTTCATGATAGACTGGTATTCTTCTGTCATGAATTCTTTCCACTGTTTCTTCTTAGATGTTTCTTCAAATGTGGTGGGTTCATCATTTATAAGTTTTGTCATACATGTTGCATAGCTGGAGAATATTTTGGGATTTTTTCTTTCTCTGAAGGTTCCACTTGGAGCTTTGAGTCTTTCTTCTTCTTGTAGAGTATCTTCAAGCCAAGTTGGACATTTTCTAGTTTTGGGTACAATGACTGATTCAATAGGTTCGCATGGTTGCATCAGATGATAAAGTTGTTCTGGTTCTTCATTCTGACTTTGTGGAAGACATGTGTTTTCTTCTTTAGGCTCTTCATATTCTTATTCTTCCATTGATTCTTCTATATATTTCTTGAAAGCCATATTCACATTGAAGTTTACATCGCTGCTGACTTCAATCTTACATTTTTTTGGAATATAGATTTTGTAGGCTTCAGATGATTCACTATATCCAACAAATATTCTCTTCTTTCCTGAGGGTTCTAGTTTCTTCCTTTTATCCTTGGGTATATGAATGTAAACAAGGAACCAAAATATTCTTAAGTGTTCCACATTGGGTTTCTTTCCTGAGAAGGCTTCTTCTGGAGTCACATCCTTCAATATGCGATGAGGACTTCTGTTCTGAACATATATTGTTTTCATGGCTACGTCTCCCCATAAATACATGGATAAACTTTGATCATTCATTAGTGCCTTCATGGTTTCCTTAATGGATCTATTATTCCTTTCTGCTACACCATTTTGTTGAGGGTTATGAGGAATGGTTATCTCCCTCCTAATCCCTGCTTATTTGCAAAAGGAAACAAATTCCTTGGATGTGTGTTCTCCTCCATTATCTGTTCTTAAAGTCTTGATTTTCTTTCTTATGAGGTTTTCTATTTCTTCTTTGAATTATTGAAACTTGCTGAAAACTTCATCCTTTGTCTTCAAGAGGTATAACCAAGTATTTCTTGAGCAATCATCTATGAAGGTTACATAATAAAGAGAACCTCCTACATATTTGACTGGCATCGGACCACAAACATCTGAATGTATTATATCTAGGATTTCCTTAGATATATTATTTCTACTTGAGAATGGCTTCCTAACATTTTTAACAAGTTCACATCCTCTGCAAATTCCTTCATGTGTAGATTTTAGTTATGGTATTCCTTCAACCATTTTCTCAAGGAAAGGTAATTCTTGATAGTTAAGATGAGCATACCTTTAATGCCAAAGTTCATTGGGATTGACTTCATCATGTATAAGAGCTTCATCATTACGTTCTAGTAGTCTATATAATCTTCCTTCACGAGTTCCAATAACTCTAGCATTCTCTATGCTGGAGTATCTAGACCAAGATAGTACTTCACCATCTACAAAGGCTATTATATTTCATTTGTCTTCTAGGAAAGATATATATACAGGATTCTTTTCTAAACTAGGTGCAAATAAGACATTACTCAAATGGACATTGTTACCTGATTTCAATTTGATGGAGGCTTGACCAATTCCTTCGAATGTATAGGTGTTCTTGTCTCCAAGTTCTACCTTGTAGGATTTCCTCTTTTCATTCAGACTGGAGAGTCTGACCTGGTCTCCTGTCATATGCCTGGAAGCTCTATTGTCAATTATCCACATGTCATCTTCAGGAGTTCTTGTAAGAGCTAAATAGTGTAGATGATCTATATTTTCATTCATGATTTTTGTTGATTGATAGATGGTCAAACTTTGACTTTGACTCGTCAAACATTGACTTTGACCCAAAATATCAACCTTGATGTTTTTTCCTTTTGAGAGTGCCAATAGCTGTGTTGGACTAAGGCACACTAGAATATCTTCTTATTGAGTAAGGTGTTCCATCATAAGGTGTTGGGAAAGAGTTTTTAGGGTTTGCAATTGCACTTGCTAATAACCTTAGCGGTAGTGCTTCAGTAACTACACCTGCTAGAAACCCTATTGAAATTTATTCAACAAGCTTGATAATCTTATGGCTTAGCTTCCTTCCAATGGTTAGACTGATTGAAGGAGGTGTGGGACCATAACCTGTTAGAAAAGTGGGTGTGCTCGTTTAACCATAAACAATATAGCAATATTGTCACCCAACCATAGGCACAAAGGCCACCCCCAAGCACCTTAACCTTGACAGAGAGAATAATCCAGGTAGAATATCAATAACCAACCAAGGCTAATGTACCAAGACAAGATAACCAAAGACCAAGAAGAAATTCCAAGACAAAAAAAATGAAATTCTAGTTGCAGCAGCTGCAACTGCAACTCCTCTCCAAACTTGCGCACTACTGGTATTATGCAGTTTCAAGTGAGTGAGTCACAAATGAGCTCTATCACCCTCTATTTATACTGCTCTATCGTAAATGACTAAGCCAACTTCTCTTCCTGGGGGATAATAACTCAATATTAATTATTCTATTAAGTCGACTTGAATTCTAGGGTTATCATCCAAGTCGTTAGGGTTTCTCTTGCTTCCCAAAATATTATAGTCTCATCAAAGGTTACAAGTGGAGGTTAATACCTCTCACAACTACCATAATATAAACACCTTGCATGTGTATCCCACCTGCATGCATCCCACTTAGCATATTTAGAGTTGTGGCAGTATTAACCAACTTGCCAACTCATCCTTTAACTAATCCATGATCTCTCGTGCTGCTCGAGTTAATCATTTAGGAATATTTCCAAATATATTCTTTATTTTAGGGCACATTGTGTAACTTGGACTGGCGTGCACACCTTATTTCATCCATTCTGTAGTTGTTGATGTGCACAAAAAATTGTAGTGCGCGAACAATTGTGTTTGTGCATGCACACAATATTTATCCAAAAAATTTAGGTGCCAATAAGCCCCCAACACTATTACTTGGCTCATCCTCGAGCCAATGATGTCATGGAGTGAATTTGTGTTGAACTTGAAGGTATTCTAGCTGAAATTGATCCATATGTCTCCACGATATTTGAGTAAGATAAACTCATCTATCAAGGTTATAGTTGCACCCGAACATAGGTCTTGGAATGAGTCGAGCAATCCTCAAGGTAAGAGATGGATTTGGAATTTATTTTTCTAGACTCTTGAGATCGTTGTGTCCAAGGGTTTCTAGAGTGGTGAGTGAGATATATTTTTGAAGCGCACCATCCAGAAAGATAACCTCAAACTATACCAAGCTTTATAGCTAGAACTTGGCCTAATTACTCGGTGACCTACTAGATCCTGAGGGAATGATCCATCGTCTAATACCATCGTCATCCTCCCATCTCGTTAAGCTAGATGTAGAGGATGAAATAATTGGACTATCAAACTTGGTGGAGAGGGTAACCCACAACATTGGGCTACCTTCTTGAACAAGGGTGATCATCCATGGAGATATGTGCACCAAATCCTGACTCAGAGAGCTAGAGTACTACCACAACTTCTAATAATAGTTCAGGGAATTCTGTGGTGGTCAACTATATCTTGCTGGTAAATAAGATATTGGGACCCCTACCGAGCATTTTTTTTCGAATCTTCAACCTTCAAGAAAACCAGATCGTAGGATCCTTAGCCACCTTCATAGACTGAGAGTTGCATGCCCATGATTGTCTATTGAAACTGACCATGAGGTGGGCCCTGGGCTGGAAGACAAGGATTCAAGCTGAGACTGGAACTTTTGGTGGAAGAACGATTGACACCGCTCACTTGTCAACTAATGGAGACATGAGAGAATGAAGCATGGAGGATCTATTTTACGGATATGAAAGTGGGGATGTGTATATATAGAGTGGGTGATGACTAGAAATTCATGTTGGAATTGGTAAAAGGGATGGCTGAGGTGGATTCACACGGACCATGGAAGAAACAAAGACCCGTGACTAATTCCCACAAGATAGTTGATAATGGTTCTAATCCATTGTATTGGTGATGTTCCTTTTGGAATGTGGTGTGATAAATGATTACGTACCTAGGTCATGTGTGATCTAGATGAATTGGATTACTTGACCTTTTAGTGTGGTGAGGTATTGGGTAGCTCATCCTAGTCCTATGTGAGTCCTTTGTCATATCTAGTACCTTGTACATGAGTCATAACTTCACCCACAAATGAAAATCTTGGGATTCTGTAAAGTTGGAAATCTATCCAGTTTGTTTGTGTGATCGGATCGTGTCCTATGCCGCCAAAAAGTTTAATTATGTTGACTATGTACCTTCCTAACTATTTCACACCCTACTCTATGCCTATACTACGATAAATATGATCTAGATAAATGTTTCTAAATGGTATGTGACCCTTTCAGGCCATAGTACGCTTTCAACCTTCTCCCATTGAAAAGTCCCTTGAGAGGTTTTCCTCGCAATGTGGTTGACATATTGGTTGCGCCAACTTCACTGATGTATACTAGGTGAAAGGGGCCCAACCAACACATTCGTAACTTACCAGGGTGTTGTAAATATTTTCTATCATATAACAACACCAGAGATTTTGGTTGCAAAATTTTGTGGTAGATGTTGTGATTGTTCCATGCCTAATGTCTCTACTTCTCGACCACCTAGATGAATCCCTCCACAAGAAGATCATCCTCCAACTCCATGAGTTCATATAATCTATGCTAAAGTGACTACTCATCTGACATACTGGTAGCTATAGCAATGCATATGATGGGAACAATAAATTTGAGCGGCATGACAATTTCCTTGTCGTAAACCAACCTGAAGGGGGTATGTTTCATCATCCATTTATAGGTTTTTATATATTCCCACAATATTGTTGGAATATACTTATCTCATTCGTCACATTGCACATTACAAACTTTAGTTAAAGCATTGTCTAAAATTTTATTAAAAGCTTCAACCGTACAATTAGCTTGCAGATGATATGGTGTGCTCTTCTAGTGATGGATCATGAAATCCTGGGTGAGATATCGAATGGTCTCATTCAAGAAATGCATTCCTTGATCGCTCATTAACACCTCTGAGAAACCAAACCTGGTAATCACATTCTAAAATATTAATTGTGCCGCCATTTCTACAGTACAATCCTTGACTAACGTTTCTTCAACCCATCTAGTCAAATATTTTGTGGATGCAATAATGTATTGTACACCTATCAGGCATGCAGGGGGGTTGATGGGCCCCACAAAATAAATGGCCCACTTTTCCACTCCAATGTTGTAATTAGAAACAAAGGTAGTTCATCTTGGTGGAAATGTTTTCTGATGCATTGACAGATGTTGCATTATTTACAATACTCCTTGGCATCTGCGAAAAGTGAGGTCCACCATATCCTTGCATGCAAGACCTTATGCGTTGTGGCCTTTATGACATTATGACCACCTACAATACCTATTGATTTTTCAATAATCTAGGTTAAGCATATAGTTCATTTCAATTTTGCATTTTTCTTAACCATAAACAAGAATGTTGCAGCAACCAAGATCACAAGAAGAAACACCATGCACAAGAACACAAGAAGTATCCTGGGAAACCCTTCTCAACAAGGGAAGAAAACCTAGCCAAATCCTTTGCTATATTCTTCAAGAGAAACACCTTCACCACCAATGGGCTTAGCACAAAGAGGGTGCGCTCAAACCTGAGATATTAGCCAAGAAGAGGTCGCGCACTTTCTAAGAGGATGCCCTTTGAAATTTCCAAACTTGTGTGTGGGATATGTTTCCCTGATAGAGAATCTTCCTTTACTATATTAGACTTGTCCTCAATGAGAATATTGAAACATGAGGCCAACCTCTCCTAAGGATCAGAATTATAATTAATATTAACAAAGTTAATTATCTTTTACATTCCCATATAATCAAGATTGGGGCTAACTGTACCCTTCACATTACAATTAAGGTTACAGGAAGGTATGACTCTTGAACAATATAGCATAGGGATCACGTGCCACTAGTTCTCATCCACTAGGGTCACATTCATAGGGATGTACATATCTATATCTCATTGCATTGCGGAGAAGAACGGTTCTTGCACATTCCTGTCACTCATCCCTGATCTCTAGATCCCTCGATAGATCTTCTTTCCCCTTGCATCTCATAGGAGATTCATATTGAGTTTCTCGTCAACTCTACTAAGAGGAGGCTAATACATCATCTTCATTTTAGTCTCATGACGATGCACCCAACAATCTGGGATTTCACACCATGATTCTGTGCTCCATTACAAGCACATCTAACTCACATATTTCCTTTCCCATTGGATAATCATCAGAGTTCTTCTCCAACTCTGAATGGAGGAGGTCATCTCTAAGTTCCATCTTTGTCTCAGATAGAAAGGCTTGATGTACCCTTTTTAGGGTCTTTCTCTTAGGTTTGTGAGATGGAGAAAGTCTCACATAGATACAATCATCCACATCTCATGGGTTCTGGTGGAGAATGTCACATACTGTCATCAACATTCCCTCTCGGCTAGGGAGGCATTTTCCACTAGACCAATTCTCTCATAGAAATACTCAAACTTTGTCTTAGCAAGTGGTTTGGTGAAGATATATACAATTTGTTCATGAGTAGAAAGATATTGCACATGAACTATCTTCCTCTGTACCATGTCTCGATATAGTGATGCTTGATTTCAATGTGTTTTGATCTATCACGAAACACATGGTTCTGGGAGATTTACACAACTTCTGGACCTCTTATAATGAATAGTAGTAGGATCCATCTCATGATTGAATAAATATTTCATAAGTTTGTGAAGCCACACTACTCCATGGAATGCCATACATAATGCAATGCACTCTACTTCTACAGTATTCAAAGCCACAAAAGTTTGTCTCATGTTGCACCAGGAAACCATGGTAGATCCTAGGTGAAACAACAAGCTGAAGATTTCTCTTCTATCTCACTTCTAGCCAATGGCCATTAGCAGCATAACATTCAGGGCTCAAGTACATTGGATGCATATCTCGGTCTATAACCAATTGTTCATACCAAGTATCTCCAATACATGTTTTATCTGAGTGTGTATGTTTTGGATTTGGCTCATAAATAGAGCTAAGCACATTCTTGTATAATAGAAATCATTTAGTTACAGTGTTAACCAAATACATCAGGAGGAATCCAATCAATTGTATGCAGTATAAGTGTGGTTCACATCTCATGTCAGTATCCTTATTTATTTAAATCCATTACCATTGGAGTATGCATGGATTTGCATTATGTCATACATGTAACTTTGATGTATCTCCACTGTATATTTTTCCTTGACTTAGGAAAGTATCATATGTTCTCTACAACCACTAGTCCCAATAAATAATGAATCAAGACAATATCCTTCATTTCAAATTGTGATCCAATGCTTGTTTGCATTCAACAATCAGTCTCTCTCACAGGCAGGTGAGAAAATATCCATCCCACATATAAGACTAATATCATGCACTCATTTCCATCAATATGATAATACAAGTTTGGATCAACTGCACTTTTGTTGAAGCCAAACTCATCAAAAATCCATCCATTTTCATGTACCAAGCACATGGTTCTTGCTTTAGACCATCTCGAGACTTTCTTTATTTGCATACATGAGATTTTTCATTGTGTAGAATGAAACCTTTTGGCTTCTCAATATTAAATTCTTCCTCAATTTCACCAATGATAAAATTTGTCTTTACATACATATAATAGAGCTTCCAACCCATGGAAGTAGCTAATGCAATGATATATGTCGGATGGAGGTATATCTGTATATTGGTGCAAAAGTCTCGTCATAGTCCAACTCCCTCTATTTGTGAAAACCCTCGTACAAATCTTTCTTTTTATTTTCAATTCTTCCATCAACATCATGTACTTGATTTTGTAAATCCATTTGGAGGTCACTATGGACTTTCCCTCTAGTCTTTGAACAACATCCCATACATCACTTTTTAATATAGATTGGCATTCTTCAGTCGTGGCATATTTCCATACTTTTTTCACCTGAATCTTCTCCATGACAATTTGGCTCTGAGTCAATAATGTAAGGTCGTAATGAAAGGTATCTTGAGAATATCTTTTGGTCTCTTGCTTTCTTAGGTTGTTCCTTGTGGGGACTTATGCCCTTCTGCTTCTTGTAGAGTTTTGGACTAGCGGTGCTTTATGTCCAATGTAATATCTCTGCAGGTAAGTTCTTGGAGAAACTAAATGTATTTGGAACAATGCGGATCAAGCTGGAGCTATTGGTTCATCACGGACTAATAATCTATCTCCCTATTAACTTTTGAAGGGGGAGAAGTTGTTGTTTCACTATCAATTTCCATCCTAGCTTCTATGGATATTTGGAAGGCTACTTCTTCTTCAAAGGTAACACATGTCTTCTTAGCTAATTTATGCTTATCGACCTAGAATGTAGTCACGGTGCACTTTTAGTCCTTTGTATCCCAAAATGTATCCTTTCTTCCCTAAAGGTTCTAGTTTGGATCTATTTTCTTTGGGTACATGAATATATCTTGGACATCAAATATTCTAAAGTGTTCAATCTCATGCTTCAATTCGGTGAATGTAATACAGGAGTAATGTTCTTCGGGATCTAATGAGGACTTTAGTTTTGAACATATACTATTGGCATACATGATTCTTCCCATAGAGTCATAGATAGACTCTGATCATGTATCATTGCTTTAGTTGCCTCAATGATAGTTCTTTTCCTTTCAAAACCCCATTTGTTGAGGGTTGTAAGGAGCTATGAACTCCCTATTGATCCCTACTTCAATAAAAAAGCTGATTGAACTTTTTTGAGGTGTATTCTCTTCCATTGTCTGATCTTAATATTTGATTTTTCTTCCGATCTAGTTCTTAATGCGAAGACTTTGAATTCTTGAAATTTTGCAGGACTCCATCCTTGTTCTTTAGAAATTAGATCCAAGTTTTCCTTAAGTGATCATATATGAAGAGTACATAGCATAAGTACCCATTTAGAGATGAAACAATCATTGGCTACGCGTTTGAATGTATCAAGTCTAATATTTCCTTGGATCTATTGCCACTTCTTGGAAAGTATCCTCTAAAATATTCTATGGCATAACTCACTCAAGTTGATAGTGTCATGTAATAGGGCTTGGAATGGTTTGATTTTCAATTTGTACAAGCTATTTTCTTGGACACCAATTACCTTGGAAGAGATTATATGAGAGTCTTTGTTTCATGCAAGATCTCTTCCTTATAAGAAAGTAATTTTGTATCCTTTCTCTTCCAAGGCCGAAATAGAGAAAAGGTTTCTCTTCATTAAGGATTTATATAGTACTTAATGTTAAGATGCATATGTGAATCTAGTTGGAAGGAGTGGAAGTTCCAACTCCTCTCACGTGATATCTAGCATCATCTCCAAGAAAAACATATAGATGTGTCTCTTTCTCAACAATGTGTTAGGTGATTTCTAAGACCAGTCCATGTGCACAGGCTTCCCTTGTCGATTAGCCAAGTATTTTCATTCATAGGAGCCATGCACAGTGATGATATTTTGATGTCTTCATTCCTTTGAGGTATTGTCTTCCTGGAACTGATCTTGTTTGAATCATCAAGCTTTCCTCCCATTTGATTTTGCTCATTTTGGATTTTTTTCATAAACCCTTGTCAACTAGACTAGAAAACCTAGCAATTTGGGCTGGGCTATCACTTTTAGGTTTTGTTGGTCTTATGACTACCAACAATAATCATTTAAAGTCATAAGAACACAGGTGAGCTACAAAAATCCTTAAACGAGCTACATAAACCCTTGAGGCTGAAATTTTGTAGAAACCCTAGGGTCGAAATTTTGCCAAAACCCTAGAAACCCTAGGGCCAAAATCAAAATGCTAGAGAAATTCAATCTGAGACTTGTTGGAGGTACACTGAAGGAGTATGTACACACCTATCATCAATTTTATCCCTAGAATCCAAGTTTTAAGTGTTGAAAACCACTCTAGGAAGGAGTAGGTCATGTGGAATTTATGGAAACCACTATAGGAGGGTGATGCGATTTCTACATAAGTGAGAGAGGATGGTTGGAAAGATGTTTGTGCAATGGGATCTTCGAGACCTATGCTCACGATACCATGTTTATTTTTTAGTAATCTAGGTTAATCATATAGTTCATTTCAATTTTTCATTTGTCTTAACCACATAAACAAGAATGTTGCAACAACCAAGATGAGAAGAAGAAACATGCACAAGAACACAAAGTATCATGGAAACCCTTCTTCTCAACAAGGGAGGAAAACACAGCCAAATCCTTTGATATATTCTTCAGGAGAAATACCTCCACCAATAAGAATTGTACACAAGTGGGTGCTCGAGCCCTAGAAGACTAGCACCCAGAGAGATGTGCACTTTTCCCGAGAGGGATGTACTTGCTGATTTCCAAACTTTTGTGTGTAGGATATGATTCCACAATGGGAATCTTCTTTACTTATATTTTAATTTTCCTATCAACAGAAGTATTTATTGGCTTCATGGGGGCCGATCTCTCTATGTCACATTATAATTAATATTAAGCAAATTAATTATATTTTACATTTATTACCAATCACATTAAGGTCGGACCAACATGCCTTTAGGTAAGTGGGAGTTCTGGTGGGTCTGTCTTGAATATAATATAGGGATCACGATACACCCACTAGTTCGTATCCACTAGGGGAACATCCATCAGGATTTCCATATTTGAAAATCACTACATTACACAGAGTAACCACTTCTTCACACGTTCACTGTGCTCGTCCACATGCGTCCCTCGATGAATCTTATTTCCCCTTGCTTGCATCTCCACCAGAGAAGTCATATGGATTTTCCTCCATCAACTCTGCAAGAGGAGGCTAATACATCATCTTCATTTTTGTTCTTGTGACGATGCACCCGACTGGGATTTCTGCACGTTCATGCTCAACACAGGCACATCCAACTCGATGGATAGCCTTTCCCATGGGTAATCATCTGGAGTTCTTGTCAAATCTTTGAATGGAGGAGGTCATCTGTGCGTTCAAATGCGTCTCGGGCATGAACCACGTACCCTTCTTAAGGTCTCTCTTAGATTTGTAAGATGGAGAAATTCTCCACATAGTACAATTATCCACATTCTCCCAGGTAGGCGTAGGGCTCATCACATTGCTGCAATCATCAACAATACCTTCATGCGCTTCATACAATATTGTATCTCGCTCATGCTCTAAGATACACCTACACAAAATTCCATCAACCCTAGCTTGTATAATTTCACTCCAATCAACTAATAGTCAACATTGTCAATCACCGGTTAGACATTAGATAATGTGCCTGGTTCAGGACCTCTCTAAATGATAAATAGGATCTTGACTAGTTGATGGAAGGTCACCCTCTAATAATTTTGCATCATGGAGTTCATCGTCAAGGCTCCAACCAGCTTCTCCGTACTTGATCCATGAAAAATGATCTAGTTCGAAATTATATTTTCCAGGTTTGACAACCACCTTAAACTTAGATTCTTGCAAGAGAAACAACCAATGGAAATATTGTCCCCCAACACTAGCTTGTTGACCAAATATTTGAGCGTGGAGTGATCTGTAAATAATTTGAAAGGGTTCCCACGATAAAAGAGTTATCTAAAATATTTTTGCAGAGCATATATACCATAATAGGCCCTCGCTTTGATCATTGTATAATTCTTTGGAATTAAGAAAGTTTAAGGTGCTTAGAAATGGTAGGTGATCAATATTCCTTAGCAGTGCGCTTCTTTGATCGGTGGATATCGGTGGCCACCTTTTCCAAATGGCTCAAAAGCAGTTTTCTAACCATTTTGGCAATTTACTATTTTTAGCGGGTTTTAACTTTCGGGGCTTTGAGGGCCCAAATGAGATTTTAGAGATATAGGTTCTCAATTATAGTTGAATTCATGATTGGGACCACAAGAAATGAATCTCCTGCGACAATACCTTTCAGTATTGAGATATCTGCGCCTAAAGCAGTAAGTATGCAAAATTCACGACCAGGAAGTTGATGCTCACTTACCATGGCCCACATGACTTTTGGTCTTCATCTCCTAAGGTTAGGTTTTTTGGATGTCTAGGAATTTTAGCATTCGTTTTATTGTAAAAGGGCCTTGAGCCTCATTGTAATCATCTTCTGCGAATACGAGTAAGCCATCACATCTCTTCTCGAGAGATAAGAAAGGCATACCATTCTGTGAGTCTTCCACTTTCTGTATATTCTAGATATCTCTGTACATTTCTCTTATTAATAGAAATTGTATATTCTTGTATATATGTGTTTATGGTTGCATCACGATACATTTCTATTATATTATTGAATATACTTAATATCTTCGTGCATTTGTTTATTATATCTCCACTCTCGTTTAAGATGTAGAAATAATCAGGATCTTGGTATCGGAAGCGGTACTCTTGATCTGTTTTGATTACATGTCAGCGAAGTGCAGAATATAGAAAGAAGTTGAACAACGAGCTTGTCTCTCTTGAAGACTAATCTCTCTGCACACCAAGAAACCCTCAATAGGCGGAAGGAAGAAAGAAAGAAAAAAGCGGCCGGAAAATTCTATCAATCTATTGCTTGAGCAAGCTCAACGACAAAGGGATGAAATGATGGAGAATTTTTCCCACATCCTTCAAGCAACCACTTAACGCCAGAAACTTATCTTCATCAGCGGCCACTTTGGAGGCACCTCACCTTTCAAATTTACAAAGTTAACTTTTGTATTCTTGTATTTGAAGGAACCGAGGATAGATCAGCCCTAGAAAAAATGGTTAACTATACTAGAAGTTTATTTCTCGTTCTACACAATTTTCGGAACAAGAAAAAGATCATGCTTGCTCATAAAGCTCTCCCTCATGTCAAACATTGAGTGGGAAACTTCTTGGGGAGCAAATTTCCGCAGAGGAGTCTAGAATATATGGCCCTTAGATCCCACTTGGGATATTTTTGTGGATGGAACAATATTACCCACATTTTGGAAACTATAGAGACCCGATGCGAGATGATGGGACCACACTCACGGCAAGAGAGGCCAAGTAGTTCAGTTTCACAATACCTTCCGCCTGCTTATGCGCTTTTAAGTTAAGGTATCAAAGACTCAGAGCAACATTTGGTTCTAAAATAAAGTGAGGCTCTACATAGATACATCAAAAATTAAATCGGTTTTCTGGACATCTCATCACACAATGTTTCTTATCGATATGTTGTTAAAATTGGTAGAAATTTAAGCACCGAACAAATGGGAGTTTGGAGTGCGCAAATCCGCAACAACCAAGCATGACAAAGAGCGACCACAAGCAGTTCTTGAAACAGGTCAAGACAGGAAAAAGAAGGTCAGGAGAGACAAATGGACAGAAAAAAGTTGTGCGATTTCCACAAAAGCCCTAGCACAACACCGATGAATGTGGTTCAAAGCGAGTCATTGGTGGCCGAATCAAAGACAAGGAGTCGAGACGCAGGCCGAATGCGATTAAGAAAATCTTGGTAAAGGACAAAAGTCATTGGCGTAGACCCCAACGCTATTGGCAGCAACAATTCAAGCGAACATATCGGCGGGAGCACCGCACCATTCTGAGATGTGTAGGTGAAGGGACCCTTTGCATTTCAATGCGATACTTGAAGCGAGGAAAAACCTCATCTCGTGAGGGTGTAAGCAGTTGGGATTGTCAGCAACGCCACACCGACCATACTGTCGGTGGCGAAAAGGTGAGATCTTAGTGTCAACCAGCGATTAATGGAATTTTCGCTTACAGGAATTAACCCCTTCAGGATGAAGTGTATGTAATGATGTTTCCTTGGATGTCGTGATGTTCTCTTGGGTCAACCACATATGTAAGACACCACTCTTTGTTTATGATCTCTGCGACCACATCTTAGTGTTACTTTGGGGGTCATCTCTACGAATGTGAGTAGTTATGACTCTTGTTCCTACCCTAAAAAATTAATAGCGGTGGTATCATACTACCAAATTCAGCTTCTTCTGTCGGTTCAAGGAGGAAAAAGGACCTTTAACCACTACAACGCCCTTTGAAATTACCTTCTCCAGCGGAAGCTTTGGTCGAAAGGAACAGCAAAGTGCAAGATTCCCCATACGCATCGTCCTCTCGCGGTTGATGAAGATTTTCCACAAACCTTCACAGTAGTGCGGCGTCTCGACTGGAATAGCGACTCCACCAAGATGAAGATTCAATGAATGCTTTCCACCTCCGGGAGCAATCTGATGGAGACCATTGCTTCCCTAAGGAGAAAGTGGGATTGATCCGGTGGATATGGGTGGCCCGCCCACCTTTTTCCAAATGTCAAAATAGTTTCTGACCATTTTAGAAGTACTATTTTGTAGGTTTTAGCTTGGGGCCATTTTGAGGGCCCAATAGAAGGTTTTGAAGATTGAGTTCTCAATGATATTCAAGGCATTATTGAGCCCCAAAATGAAATCTCCTGAAACAATACCTTTCCAACAAGCTATCTGCGCTAAAAGCGGAGATCGTGTATGCAAAGTTACGACCTCGGGAAGTTGATCAACTCACTTACCCAAACAGGACCCACATGACTTTTGAAGCTTCGTCTCCTCTCTGGTTAGGTTTTTGTAATGTCTAGGACTTTGGCATTCCCATTTATTGTAAAGAGGCCTTGAGAGCCTCATTGTGACAATTATATTCTTGCGAATGAGAACAAATGTCACATCTTCACCGAGGGGATAAGGCATACATTCTAGCCGGTCTTCACTCGTATTTTTCTGATCTAATGTACATTTCGATTAATAGAAATCATGTATTATTTGTATATCTGTGTTTATGGTTTATATTTGATACATTTATGTTATATTATTGAATATCGCAATATCTACATTAAATTTTATTTATTATATCTCGGCTCTCATTGATGTAGAAATGTCAGGATCATTCTCGATTACTGCAATGGAAGAAGCATCTATGTGAACATGAAATATATTGGACCAATCTAAGAAGACCATAATCGACACAATGACGATTAGAGGAAATTTCAACTTATAATGGGCATAAGGAAAAATCAAAATAAAATTATAAAATAATGCCATGTAGACATTTTTATATTACTATTTCACTTTTATCGAAGTTGTCCATGATTATTTCACTTTTATCAAAAGCTTCCCATGAAAGCCAACCATATAATAATAATGAAAAGAAAACTATATAATATGGAATGAATTAATAAAATTAATTAAAATAATATATATTGATTAATATGAATTAGTTAACCATGAAATAATAAATATTTTTTATATGATAAATGGTCGTCCACTAAGACCAAATTGTTCTATCAGACTGTAAGAGGGTAAGTGAGTACTTGCAATTATTTAGAATTTGTTTGGTATACAAGCATTAGAGAAGCTTTCCAAGATGACCATATTTTTATTGAGTTAAGATGTTAGAAAGGTTGGTAGTGTGACAAATATTTTTTATGAGATCTAAGCTATGGGTGGGATGGATCTAAAGAGAAATTTTTTCATCATGAACCTTAGTGTCATTAAAGTTACTTTTGTTGAGTTAAAAGGTTAGGAAGGTTAGTAGTGTGATCAATATTTTGAAAATGAGATATAATATGGGTATAGGCTGGACAATCTAAGAGAAAGTGCTTTTCATCTTCAACCTTCTTAGTGTCACAAAGGTGACACACTCTTTCATCCCATGGCATTTTAGGAATTGACCAACGCCCAGTTTCACTATGGAGCTCATGAAAATTTGTTCTTATCTTAGCAATGTCTTTTTTTCTTCTTTACACTTGGCAAAACAAATAGATAATTTTGATCTTCTAGATTAGGGTTGATTAGATCCTTATAATGCCTTAATTTTATTTTTTCCTCTAACTCTTTATCACACCACATTTTCTCCTTAAATTTTGATTTGAAATTTTTTAATAGTATCTTTATTCTGCAAAATGGTGTCTTCCATGATTCCCCAATAGTTTAGCCAAGACCAAACATCTTTATGCCATCCTCGTTGTGAGTCGATGGTGGTTATGACTCGATTTTGAAGCAATTTTAGGAAGCCTCTTGTCTTCCATGTTGTTTAACTTGTTCTTATACATTAGGTATCTAGTCATAGCCATGCTCTCAATGGGGGAGAGGCTTGTTTCTAAGAGGAGGATGGGATAGGGTGTATTTCCTTTAATTTTGAGATTATAGATTATAAAATTATTTTGTATTTGCTCTATATTTCTCCAAGATTCACGAGAGATACTACAGCCCTAGACTTCACATCCATAAAGAATAGCAAGTGTAACAAGAGTCTAAAAGATGAGTTTCTTCTTATCCCAACTCCAAAGATCAGCTAATTTACAATTGTTTTCAAACCCATAATAATCTTTCCATCCCCCAATAATCCTTTTCTCAATGCTACAATTCCAATTGAGCTTGTGGTGAATATAAATTCCAAGATATTTGTATGAAGTCACTTCCTCCAAGTTGTTGTTGTCGTATACAAAGGTATCATAAGACATCTTATTGCATTTAATAATCATGACCTTAGTCTTATCAATATTAACAATCATACCCATATTGGAGAAAAAATCCTTGAGGATTCTTAGTTGGTTTTCAAGATCATGGGGACTCCTTTCCATAAGAACAATATAATCAGCATAAAGAAGAAGATTGATGACTATACCGGTGAGAATAGGGCTGACACAACCTACTTTTTCCAAACAATCTTCTAACTTGACAATGTATATGCCAAAAAGGGTAGGGGACAAGGGACAACCTTGTTTGACTCCAACATTGTAGTTAATCTCTTTTGACTAGCCCTCGGTGTTTTTAAAGTTAGAAATAACGTTCTCATACATCCTTATTGCAGCAACCCTCAACTTGAGAGGCATTTTTATCTCTTCCAACCTATTCCAAAGGTTTTTTCCTAGGAACCATGTCAAAAGCTTTTATAAAGTCAACAAAACAACAAAAAATATTGGTTTTAGTATTATGGAACTCCTCTGCAATGATCCTAGAGGTAACAAGATGGTCCACAGTTGAATGATATCTCCTAAACCCATCTTGGCCTTTATCTCTTTTACCGTGACTTTCTAGCCAAAGGCTAATCTTCTTTTCCAAACTAATTCCATAAAGCTTGGCTAAAATCGGGCTAATCATAATGGTCCTATAATTAGAAAGAATGTTTCTATGCCCATTTTTAAAAATAGGAATAATGAGGCTTTGCTTCCAGGGTTTAGGGAAACCTTGGTTGATTGCTAAATTAATGAGCTTGTGTATGTGAGGGATAAGGATTGGCCCTCCGATTTTAAACATTTCATATTGGTAGCCTTCAATGTCCTTATCTTTCCCATTTGCAAGCCACTTAACCCCGAACTCTATGTCATGTAAAGAAAAAACATCTTCCTTTGTAGGGACAATAGGAATGGTGTCCATGGCATTAGGGAACTCGTAAATACTTATAAGGTAGGAATTCCGGTCCTTTAATGGAATGCTATTATTTTCTTTAGTATTGTGTTTTAGAATTTGACTCCAGAACTTCTTAGGATCCATCTTATATAGTTGTGAAAGTTGTTCTTTCCTTTTATTGATATGGTGTCTTTTTTTCCTTTTAATTAGGGCTTTTTACATATTTATCTTATCAAGTTTTAAGGACTCATTAGAAGCATCCCTAATGGATTTCCTAGAAAGTTTACATTCTTTATCATACCTAATATATATATGAATTAATAAATAGTTAATGTATATATATGAAAAAATATTTAATAGTTAATATATATATGAATTAATAAATTAATTAAAATATTGTATATTAATATATATGGTAGTATAAATATTTTAAAATTAAAATAAATAAAATTGTATTATAAATAGTGCTATTAATTAATATTATTTAAAGGGGGCATTACGTAAGGGGGGAATAAGTATGGGGATGGGATGACGTAGGGAGGGTGACAGATGGGGAGGGGTAGTTAGGGTGAGAAATTAGGATGGGATGATGTGGTGGGGGGACGGGGTGGCTAGGTAGTTGGGATTAGTTAGGATGATAAGGGGGCGAGGGGGAGTTAGTTAAGGTACAGCATAATAATATATTATGGGGAGGGGGTATCGATGAAGCGCTTATTATATTACTTAGATATAATATGTTATATATTATTTGTTGTTTTATATATTTAATTTATTATATTTGTTATTATTATTATATTTAATTAAATTTGATATGTATATATATATATAAGTATGTATATATATAAAAAAACCTCTCAGAACCAAAATTATAGTAGCGCCATGTTTTTCTGAGGATTGTAATTACTAAATTTCTTCGGAGGGAAACCAATTCAGTCAATGCCTTCTAAACCAAAACCGACCCCAATTTCAAACATCAGTTTTTAAACATCTAGAACCGAATCGCCCCATGGGGAAACCGATTCGTCTGAGTTTCTAGAACATCTAGGACTGACTTATGACAGACAAAAAGAGAATTTTCTAAAAGTACAGTTGTCAAAACATAAACAAAACTAAAAACATGCCATGCAGTCTGACACCTGTGTAGATGTCATGGCTCATGCAATCGACAGGTTGCATGCCACATTGTCCAATGTAGACACCTAGAGATACAAAGCCAAGACCGTTGTCGCGTTGTCCACCATTGACATTTGGAGAGCCGAAACCAAGACCATCGTTGAGCTCACTCGTGCACTGGGTGCCTGTTTTGTGGATTGTCAAGAGCCATGCAGAGAGGAGAGAAGTTGTATAATTTTCATCCCCTTCTTATCTAGAATTTCCATATGGAACCATAACTCGTCCACCTCCTTGCGAACTTCGAACACCGAGTCTTGTAGAATTGCAAGGTCATCTTGAAACTTTGTGCAGGTGACGCAATCCAAACAAGAGTTGGGATGGTCTAGTAGTTTCTCTCGGTGGACAGAGGTGTCCTCCTGTGGAGACTGGACCAGTGGTGAGTGTACTAGCGGTGGCGCAAGAGCTGAATTCTCAGGTGAATTTAGTGGGATGAGCAAGGCAGGTTGCGAGAAAGAGGACAGGTCTAACAATGGCCTAGGGGAGAATCCCAATGAATTTCCTAAGAGGTCGAACTACTCGACTCAGCAAGCCCATGGAGAGGACAAAGGCAGGAGGTCTCTTTGGCTCTAAGAGTACTAGCTAGAGGAGGAAGGCGAAGAAGGAGGAGAGTTGTGCGAAGGTGTGAGGGAAGTTTGAGGCCTAATGGCCATGCGTGGCCTATTTTGGTATCAAGTCGAGCCCTGCTTGGATTTCCCCCACTGTCAAGGCATGGTTGAAGTAAGAATAAGGTAAGAGGGCACTGAGAACTAGCTAGCGTAGTAGGTAAGAACTAGAGAAGAGTGCAAACCACGTGATGGCTCTACTAAAAAGAGGAAGAACTGATGGACCATTCGAGGAGCACCATGGTATGCATAATGCTGGAGAGGGAGGATGCACATGCACATAGGTGAACACAATAATGGAAGCTCCATAGATCAGACGATGTAACACCCTGTTTCCCCCAGTTTGTAAATATAACTATATTGGCCAAGAAACTATGGAAAACTCAAATGTGTGAATGTTTGATTTGATGGACCTTTGTATAAAATATCTATGAATGTAAATTCGGTTATTTTAATAGAAAATGGATAAGTGTTGCATGACTGTTGGAAATGGGATGTGCTAAGAGAGACCACAAATGCTATGAAAGAGATGGTGGAGGGGACCAGGAATGGTTGCGTTAACCTCCATCGAACCAGTACTCTGTTGGATTTAATTTCTTAGGATAAGAACAACCCTCTGACCCAAGAATGAATGTCAATCAGGCTGGTAGGTGGGATTAACTCCTCAAGAATTAATGATGGGATGGGGAAGACTTCCCATATGTAAGGCTTCTACACCTGACCACGGACTGGGAATTCATACCACACGCAATATTGCTGAGAAAGGCAATAAAGGAAGGCGTGGTGGACAGAGGAAGACCTGAAAAGAGTGCAGAGATGAGAGACTGAGATCTTGGATTTGAGGAAGAACTGTGAAAAGAGTGTGTTCTGATCGAGGGAAATAGAGACTGAGTCAGGAGAAGGAGAGTAACCTTCGTCCCTATCTATTTATGTGTCGTAAGAAGAGATTCAATCTCAAAGAATCGTGGTCTAGCTTGGGGGTGGCTAATGGAAAANGAAGCGCTTATTATATTACTTAGATATAATATGTTATATATTATTTGTTGTTTTATATATTTAATTTATTATATTTGTTATTATTATTATATTTAATTAAATTTGATATGTATATATATATAAGTATGTATATATATAAAAAAACCTCTCAGAACCAAAAATTATAGTAGCGCCATGTTTTTCTGAGGATTGTAATTACTAAATTTCTTCGGAGGGAAACCAATTCAGTCAATGCCTTCTAAACCAAAACTGACCCCAATTTCAAACATCAATTTTTAAACATCTAGAACTGAATCGCCCCATGGGGAAACCGATTCGTCTGAGTTTCTAGAACATCTAGGACTGACTTATGATAGACAAAAAGAGAATTTTCTAAAAGTACAGTTGTCAAAACATAAACAAAACTAAAAACATGCCATGCAGTCTGACACATGTGTAGATGTCATGGCTCATGAAATCAACATGTTGCATGCCACATTGTCCAATGTAGATGCCTAGAGATACGAAGCCAAGACCGTTGTCGCGTTGTCCACTGTTGACATTTGGAGAGCCGAAACCAAGACCATCGTTGAGCTCACTCGTGCACTGGGTGCCTGTTCTGTGGATTGTCAAGAGCCATGCAGAGAGGAGAGAAGTTGTATAATTTGCATCCTCTTCTTATCTAGAATTTCCAGATGGAACCATAACTCGTCCACCTCCTTGCGAACTTCAAACACCGAGTCTTGCAGAATTGCAAGGTCATCTTGAAACTTTGTGCAGGTGACGCAATCCAAACAAGAGTTGGGTTGGTCTAGTGGTTTCTCCCGGTGGACAGAGGTGTCCTCCTGTGGAGACTGGACCAGTGGTGAGTGCACTAGCGGTGGCGCAAGAGATGAATTCTTAGGTGAATTTAGTGGGATGAGCAAGGCAGGTTGCGAAAAAGAGGACAGGTATGACAATGGCCTAGGGGATAATCCCAATGAATTTCCTAAGAGGTCGAACTAATCGACTCAGCAAGCCCATGGAGAGGACAAAGGCAAGAGGTCGCTTTGGCTCTAAGAGTACTAGCTAGAGGAGGAAGGCAAAGAAGGAGGAGAGTTTTGCGAAGGTGCGAGGGAAGGTTGAGGCCTAATGGCCATGCGTGGCCTGCTTTGGTATCAAGTCGAGCCCTGCTTGGATTTCCCCCAATGTCAAGGCATGGTTGAAGTAAGAATAAGGTAAGAGGGCACTGAGAACTAGCTAGCGTAGCAGGTAAGAACTAGAGAAGAGTGCAAACCATGTGATGGCTCTACTGAAAAGAGGAAGAACTGATGGACCATTCGAGGAGCACCATGGTATGCATAATGCTGGAGAGGGAGGATGCACATGCACATAGGTAAACACAATAATGGAAGCTCCATAGATCAGACAATGTAACACCCTGTTTCCCCCAGTTTGTAAATATAACTATATTGGCCAAGAAACTATGGAAAACTCAAATGTGTGAATGTTTGATTTGATGGACCTTTTTATAAAATGTCTATGAATGTAAATTCGGTTATTTTAATAGAAAATGGATAAGTGTTGCATGAATTTTCGAAATGGGATGTGCTAAGAGAGACCACAAATGTTATGAAAGAGATGGTGGAGGGGACCAGGAATGGTTCCGTTAACCTCCATCGAACTAGTACTCTGTTGGATTTAATTTCTTAGGATAAGAACAACCCTCTGACCCAAGAATGAATGTCAATCAGGCTGGTAGGTGGTATTACCTCCTCAAGAATTAATGATGGGATGGGGAAGACTTACCATATGTAAGGCTTCTAGACCTGACCACGGACTGGGAATTCATACCACACGCAATATTGCTGAGAAAGGCAATAAAGGAAGGCGTGGTGGACAGAGGAAGACCTGAAAAGAGTGCAGAGATGAGAGACTGAGATCTTGGATTTGAGGAAGAACTATGAAAAGAGTGTGTTCTGATCGAGGGAAATAGAGACTGAGTCAGGAGAAGGAGAGTAACCTTCGTCCCTATCTATTTATGTGTCGTAAGAAGAGATTCAATCTCAAAGAATCGTGGTCTAGCTTGGGGGTGGCTAATGGAAAATCTATTAGGAGTGACTAAGACTATGGTTGGGTGGAAACAAGCACCCCTTCCAATAGTCACTTCACATTATCTAATTATGATAAGTGTTTTCATACTCTATGCGTTGAATTGGGAATTAATGGTTGCATGCATGTATTTACATATCTATAAATGGTTTATGTATTGAAATGGTTAAGTTATGTGTATACATTGGCTTCATTGAAAACTAATGCTTCTGATTTTCCCATATGCTCCAGTTTAACTCTCGAAGGTGTTTTTCCCAAGGAGCTACCTCACAGCTCCAAAATCGGAACAAGCCTCTTGGCACTACTACCGTCTCGGTAACCTCACGATTTTACCCCACCTTGTTTCAGAAATTAAAGTTCTATGAATTAGGAAGGAGTTTCCTTCAAACTAGTAGCCTGAGAGACCTTGAACTCGCACCCATGACCTTAACCAAAAATCAGATAAGAGTAGAGATCATAGCCCGAGAGTCATCTGAATTTCCATGTGACCTAGGTCTAGGAACCCTGCGCTAATCCTGAAAGGATCTAGCTCATAATGGTTTCAGACTTTTGGGAGTTCAACGCCCTAGGATGTCAAACTTCACAATAATCACCCAAAATCCATGAGTAACAAGAGTCATAGAGGAATTGAGAACCTGACAGAGGAGATGAATATGAGGCATTCATCGGGAGGAAGACTTATCTCAGTAGTCCTATTGACTCAAAGACCCACTGGAGTTAAAAAATCAAACACTAGTCACTCGATTAGATCGATGGTTGGGAATCATTGCGGAGTGCGAAGGTGAAATTAGCGGACATGCTAGTTCACGAACCGAAATCAACCAACGTCATTGATCTCATCAGTGTGGAATATCAACGACCACGATTAGACAGAGTCGGGTGAGCACTTCCCAGATTGTGTAGACTGGGCCCCACAATCACTGTGAACCATCGATCTATGAGCATATATCAATGGTTGGGAATCATTGTGGAGCACGAAGGTAAAATTAGTGGATGTTTTATTTCATGGCCTGCAATCAACCATCATCATTGATTACATTGGGGTGTAGGATCAACGATCGCGATTAGACAGAGTCGGGCGATCATTTTTCAGATTGTGGATATTCATCTCTCTGATAAAGAGCTAGCACATTAGGGCCCCGCAATCACTATGAACCATCGATCTCTTAAAAAATTGTTATTGGTTGGATCATGACCAGGAAAATATGATGTAGGTTGAAAGACGTTCATACCAGAGCGACTAGTCGCAGTGACGCCATCCATGGTGACGTGGATTTAATCTTGATGAGCCACGTGCCACTTGGATTCATGCACATCACATACCCTATAGCCCCTTTTGAACATGATACGTTTCATCCTAGACGTGGGCATGTGTCACCCCTAACCCAGCTACGTGTCAGCCCTTGGCACATGCATACCTCGCCCACGTGGTTGGTGAAATGACTAGGATTTCGGGAGTCCGAGACATCCAGACTATGGAGGATTCGAGGTGCTTCAAAAATCCCTGAAGTTATGAAGTGTCAGAGTAGATCATAGTTGTTGACATAGGAAGGAACATGGCAGTATATCATTAACTCCGAAGAAGAGCACTCTGGAGGACCACAAGGAGTGAATTCTCGAAGTGCTGAAGTCCATCGGAATCATCCGTTGGAAGGGGACGCATGGAGCTCGATCTATAACTCTGGGTACAGATTACCTCAGATGAAAAAGGATTTGGAGTTTTCAAAACTCCCGAACATCAAAGTCCTGAAGTATATCACAATCACCGATCATGAGGGACGTGTGGCGCTCGATCTGTAACTTTGGGTATAGAGTACATCGGAGAGAAAATACTTTGGAGTGTTTGAAACTCCCAAATGCCGAAGTCCTGAAGTGAATCAGGGTCATCAAAATATCTGAGGACACGTGGCTTCAGATTGTGAAATTCGGATATTTTCCACTCCGGATGATTTTCGTGATGGTTGTCTTGGTGCCTATTGTCTTGGCATCTAGTCATAGCCCACATTCATATGTGAGTATAGATGGATGGAAGAACCCGAAGAACTTGGGAGAGGATATATTCTAGCTCTAAGATCTATTCAAAGCATGGATATCATGGTTGGGAAGCTCTGGAAGAGTAGAATGGAATAGAGACCCTAAATGGGGATTTTTGTTTTCTTAAGAAGAACGAAATTTTGACACCCCACCATGGGTGTGTTACAAATTGGTATCAGAGCATGGTTACGACATTTGACCTGCTTGGGATCATGGATGAGTCGCTTAAAAATCATGTTTAAAGAAAACATTAAGGGTGACGCCCTACCTTACCTCTTTCCTAAAGAATATAGTTAAAGTATTACTAAAGAAAAGAATAAAAAATTTCTATTGTGTGTGTGTATTTAAGAAAAATGAACTATGTGTTTCTTATGAACTAATAGAAAGTTAGCTAACCATAAGTGTTTTTTCATCACTCCAGCAGTCAGTGAATCATGAGAAACCACAAGAATAAAGGATGGTGACATTCCATGAAGTCGGGGATGGATCCCATAATAGAGATGAAGAGTTTGATGAGAGGAGGGCAGTGGAGACCCCTCTAGATCTAGTTGAAACTGTAAGAATCTGTATGGACGAATTATAGAGTTTCAAGGATAACAACGAGAGATTGATAAAGGAGCAATGAAAACAAACAGAAATCAATGCAGTCTTGTTGCAAAGCTTATCTGGTATATAGAGGTAACTGTAGCATGGACTTGCAACCAGCCATGTGGACCGACGACATAGAGAGAGAGAAGTCAAAGTCCACCTAAAATACGAAAATGTGGTCCCATAAGTGGCCACACAGGGAGAAGTACCTCGAGGAAGGCCCAACCTAGAGGCATGGGATGCTCATCAGGAGAGTCCTTTGGAAGGGAACTAGCAACTCTGAGGGATTTTCTAGTAGAAAAACTAGCTCACATTCTCAGAAGAAAGGAAAGAAGCGAAAGCATTCCAAAAGTCATGACCATGAAGACTTAAAGAAATCCAAACCACCCTCTTTCAATGGAGAAATTGAGAAAGGGGAAAAGGAAGAAGCTTGGCTTCTTGGCTTAAAGAAGTAATTTCGATTTCATGACTATTATGAAAACTTGAAGGCTCAAATAGCCATCTTCAACCTAAATGGAAAGGCTTCCATTTGGTGGGAAGATCTTAATAATGTTAAAGGAATCCATGAAAAGGACTTATCATGGAAACAATTTGAGAAACACTTCAAGAAGAAGTATATGTCAGAGAAATACTTCAATAGGAAGACTAAGGAGTTCTATGAACTCAATATGGGACAGCTCATCATAGAGGAATATATCAATAAATTTCTTGAATTTCTGAGGTATGTACCCTACATAAAAGATGAAAAGGTAAAATTCCAACGATTTATCAGTGGATTACCTCAGAACTATTGGAACATGATTTATTTTTATGAGGAAAAGAACTTAGAAGACACTCTCTGGAAGGCAAGGTATTGTTATGAACAGTTCGGGCATCAGACAAAACCTCGCGAGGACTGGAAGAAGAATAGTAGTTCGGGGTTCAAGAAGAAGGGGTTTAAATCCTTGAGATTTAAGAACTATAGGAAGGATTCAAGGATGAGCCTTCCTACCCGAAGTGTGTATCGGCATAATTTCCCCTCCCAAAGTGGAAATAAACCTTTTGGATCAACCCTGAGAAAGAGTGATAACCCAAAGAGAGAACCCTTGAAATGTTTGGGTTGCGGAGAAGAACATGTGTTGAGGGATTGCCCACACAAACAACATAACACTAGGAGAGTCTACAACATCCAAGAAGCTACCACAATCAATGATGTGGCTAGGAGCATG
>SNQJ01S0111983.1:0-18353 GCA_010110895.2 Picea sitchensis | reverse complement strand
CCATTTCATTGAGCAATCCACCTCTCCATTGAGTGGATTTGCAAAGGAGTTCTTTCATCACCATTTTTATTTTTCTTGTTGTAAGGAGAGCAAGTTTGTGAGGGTCCAAGAGCCTTCCTTTGGAGGAAGAAGGGACTCATAGTTCCCTTTATTCATTGTGATTTGATTTCATCAATAGATCAGCCTAAAAACATTGGTGATATTGGTCTTTTTGTGTTTGTTATCTCTATATCCATATGCTTATGATTTTAGTTCGTATTAGTTTAATTCTTGTTTATAGTTTTGTTTTTCTTTCTCTAAGTCTTTTCTCTACAGCTATCATGCTCAGCAAGACCCAACTAGGCATGTAAGCACCTCTTATTTGCTCACCAAGGTGACGAAAAGGGTGCAAACACTTGCCACCAATAAGCTTCATGTTCAGACTATCTATTTCAACAGAGTTTACAAGGAAATAACCAACAATTTAACACACAGGACAACAAGGAAAAATGCATACAAAGATTTGTTTTTTATTGCAATAATCTAACCTGTTACAAGCTGGCCATATTATGGGTTCAGATCACCCTCTTCTGGATAGGAATGGATCCCCACAATGTCAAATTCGACTCAGGTAAAATGCAGTCCACTCTACTCATAAAATGATGTAGCTCTGTTTTATTATTTCCCGTGTTTGATACAGGCTGGAAGAACAACAAGAGGATTGTGGTAGTGGATGTAGGTTTCCCCAAACAATTGGCAGCCAATACACTTGATGAAATAAGGGATTAACTCCCTTCAAAGGTTTTGCAACCATTATTGTAACAATACACCCTCCTTTAGCACTATACAACCCTTCACAATCAACAATACGCCCTTCACTATTCAAGTGCTCCCTCCTTAGATACAAATGGGCCCTCCTTTAATCCTGTGCACCTTGCATGAGATATCCAGCCTTTAAATGGAGAAATAATGGTCCAGAACTCGGCCTCTGCCTTCAATAATTCTCCCAACTAGTAAATAAACATTCTCTCAGCCCAAAATTTTCCCCAACAGTGAGGTATTTATCCCACAATGAAAGAAAACGACCCAACACTTCATAAACTCACCCAGCTGCATAAGAATGATTCCCAACAAGTATTTTCGGTTCAGATCTAGATTAGAGTGCACCCAAATAGTGAAATAATGTGCCTAGTAGGATAGGAGCCCGTCCCACAATCACTAATTCGCCCCCACACCCTAAAATCTCAGCCACAACTCGATTAGAAGTATAATCTTCCCAATGAAGAGATCAAAGTGATTTTTTCCCACAAAATAACAAGATAGGGTGTATCGTTGGAAACCAATCCTAGGAATTGTCACCAAACCCCCCCACAAAATGACTAGCTAGGTGTCTCGAAACCAATCCTAGGATTTGTCACCAAAATCCTCCAAACCCCAAGTTCTAAGAGCTCTCCAAGCCAAGAGGATGGATACAAAATAATTAATCATGATGAGTGATGACAGAATAGAGGTCCCTATCTTTCCTTTATACCCCTTGACTTTTTCTTTATTTTATTATTCATTGATTAAATCACTTAATTAATTAATTAACCATTTTAACTCTAAAAAATGATTTAACTATTCTTATGGCTTTTCCGGTCACTGAAAGTCACTTCTCATCATCTTATCATGTAGTGCTCTTTCTCCCAATTCCGATGAGCTATTCAACTAAGAGGTTTCTCCAAGTAATATGCCCATTATGACCTTCTTGGTGAATTTAATTAAAATATGACCCATAATAACTCAAAATTACGGAAATCGTCGGAATGCAATGGAACCAAAGCCAAGTTGTGTGGAATGGATCCCGGTGATGAATATGATGAACGATTAAATTCGAGCCCAATAAAACCCCTCAGTATCTCTTGAAATTGTTGTCACCCCTATCTAGCTACTCTAGTAGGCATAACACTTTGTAATGTAATAATGTCCCAAAATAGTGACATTACAGTCCTCCCTGACGGAATATTGTTTGTCCTCAAGCAATAAATGAATCCAACTACCTATGATACCCGGGTTCCATATCCACTAGTGTGACACAAGGTAAAATACCCTCAAGCTGTGGCATCTCCAAGTGCTTACCACACATGACACCCAAATGCCCATGATGAGTAGAATGATCAATGACCAAAGAATCTTAGTCAACTCCCCGAGCAACCATTCTACTTGAAACTCAACGCCATCAAACACTAAACTATCGCACTCCAATCCCTGGATCCCATATCAAAATGTGAACTGCAATGCCTCATGAAGGAAAGTCCTGCAACATATCAACACCATGAGTCTCCTGTAAATAACACATGGTCTCAACCCGAAATGAGTCTTTCCTCCAAGACTGTACCAAACCCAACACAACCTTCACTAACTGAACATGATGCTACCATAGTGAGGTATTGCAATACCTCAACCAATCACCAACGAGTGACATGTTCCCCCCAATACTGAAGCTCACTGGAAAGTCAAAGTGACTTCCTCTTGCAAAGATCCACTTGTCTCCATCAGTCAATAAAATTCCCAACCCTATAATCCCAGGGTCCCATGCTAGTCTCTTATAGGGACCATCATGTTGATGTTGCACAAGAGAATTTCCATGAGGTAGGAGAATGCATGAATGACCCACACTTATTGAAAATGTTTAAACTCCCTGCTGATGTGGGGATTTCTTTAATGTTGGAGGATATCAAAGATGTGTCATTGTGACTAAGTGGACATATGTTGGTGAGAACGATGTCATCAGATCATCATTTTCACTCACAGATTCTTCAGAGGACGATGCCATCAACTCATCATTTTTATTACTGTTGTCATCGACCCAGTCTAAATCATAACCACATCCTAAATACCCAGTGGACCTTCTTAAATGAGGACACATTACATTTATTCCATGTTAACTAACTAGTGGGCCTTATTTAATAATAACAACCATAATGGACCCAATCCAATTTACATTGAATGACCACCATAACTATACCATTACTAGTTTAATGGGCCTTTTCCCTCTAGCTCCACCCCCCGAATCCAATCCAATTTAGATTGCATGGCCACCATAACTATACCATCACTAGTCTAATGGGCCTTTTGCCCCCCTCCCAACACCCCCCGCCCATTACACCTCTAAGAAGGATCCCAACATTCCATACCCCTTTGAAAAGCGTTTCCCTCAATGCTTGCAGTGTGGATGTACAACAATAAATGAGGGTCCCATGTATGGTTTCTAATCACAAATATGAAGTAGTCCAAAGAGATAGGGTCCCATGTGCAAGGGTTTGTCTCAATTCTCTAGTAGTCCAAGAAGTTTGTCCATAAATCCAGGTCCCATGTACGAGTGATGACCACCATGCTAAAATAGTTAGTGTCCCATGTGCAAGTACTAATTGCAATGCTAAAGTAATCCAAAAATCTCGTCCATAAACTTGGATCCCATCCTTGGTAGTTCACTTTGACACCCAAATGATGACTCTTGAGCTCAACTAATGGTCGAGTATGTCCTCAAAATTCCCACCACGGTCATGTGGATCCAAATAAATAGAATCCAAAAGATCATCTGCATGGTTGTAAGAGGTCAATTCGGGAGCTGAAAGGAACATTACCATTTAAAATTGTCCAAGATGAACACCAATAGCCATCATCGACCCGTAAGTAACCTCAAAGACATTATGTACATTAGGTGGAGTAGACGCATCAAAATGGAAAGTGAAAGTAGTTATCTTCCAAGAAAAGACAATTATTCATGTACCAACCATCACAATCATGGTTTGAATCCCACCAAGAAAATATATCTCATTTATACTCTTCACTAATATCATGATACACTTCAAGAATTATTTAAGAACAAACATCAATATAGCATAGAAAAACTTGAGGAAGGTATGGCATGTAGCAGAAAAGAGATAATTTGGGATAATAGAAAGCCTCTTAGAGGGGCAACCTCCACGCCCCACTTAAATGTTCAAGTACAAGATGATTCAAAATGAAAATGTCTCACTTGGTATATATATAGGAGACTAGGAGGTTTAATGGCCTAAATCCGACATAAATAAAATAACATTACTAATCCCAAATACAACTAATGGCTAAAGCCGACCTTGACCAGGTACATTACTAATCTAATATGCCCCAATTAAGTGGTAATGTGAGCCAATATTAGGGCTAACGTACTGAGACAAGTATGTTGTCCTTGAGTAACTCTGGATTCTTAAGTATAAAGACTCATCTTCCAAATCAGAATCTTGGTTTGGTAGTTTCCTCCATTTAATGAGATACTCAAATGGATCTATTCCTGGATTAGTGAATTCTTGTGTTAGTGATGGCTTAGGGCTCCAATATCATTTTCCTTCCTAAATTGAGTTCAAGTATAGTTTGAGCTGGGATCTTGTAGCCTATAACTTTGTTTAAGCATGAAACATGGAAGCTGGGTGTTTCGTGAAGGCCTTGAAGAGCTCCAATTTGTATGCCATGGTATGTCTTTGCAACACCTTATAAGGGGCCATAGTACTTTGGTGATAATTTATTATCCTTCTTAGCTTGCTTGAGGGACATCTTGTTTGCTATGGTTGTAGTCTTAAAATACCAATCCCTACTTCAAAACTTCTTTCACTCTGATGTTGATCACTTGTTGTTTCATGCGATTTTTGTGCCATTCGGGTTGTCCTTTAGTTGGAGAACTTGTTATTCTGATTCTCGATGTGATCTTCCAACTGCTTGAACTTTAGATTTTCTTTTAGAGAAGAAGTGATGGAAGGAGGGTGGTATCCATAAAGTGCCATAAATGGTGTCATTTTTGTTGCGGTGTGAAGGGGCCATTTATACCACCATTCTTCCAAGGGGTAACCATTTTGAACCATTGTGCTTAGCTGTTTATCGGAGACATATGAAACAGCGAAGGTATCCTTCTAGACATTTGTTCATATCGCCGGTTTGTCCATCGGATTGAGGGATGATGGGATGAGCTATAGGCAATTGAGTACCCAATTAAGAAAATAATTCTGTCCAAAGGGTGTCCGGAGATGGGATCCTATCACTTACAATAATATTTGAAATTTGCCATGTAGCTTTGAGCTGTCTCCATGAATGCAATGGAAATTGTACTAGCTTTGAAAGGTTAAGAGAGTGCACAAAAGTGTACTGCATACTTGGTCAATCTATCAGCAATCACCATGATGACACTCTTTCCTTGGAACTTTGGTAACCACGATGAAATCCATGTAAACCTCCTCCCAGCGGTGACTTAGGATGGATAATGGTTGTAAAGACAGGGGTGCCGGTGAACCACCTTATTTTGTTGGCAAACCAAACATTCCATACAAACCTTTGAACATCGGTTTAAGGCCATCCCAAAAAATCCTTCTTGACTCTATGGTAGGTTTTTCAAAAATCCGGGGTACCCTCCTCTGGAGAGGTGTGCAGTTCAATATCACCTTTTGTTTGAGTTGGGAGTTCTTACATAAATATAAAGAAGAGATCTTTGTACCATAGTGAATCATTTTTTCCATGCCAAGTCATCGATGCACCGAATCTGCTTTGCAACCCTTAATGAGAGTCCACACTTTGCGTCATTCTTCATTCATCCCTTGCTTCTATTATCCAATGGGTTGGATGATTGAGATGGGAGAAGGCCTCAACATCTTCATCCTTTAGTGAGAGTGCATCTACCACAACATTTTCTTCTCCTTTTTATAGGCGATTTCAAATCATAACCAGGTATCTTGGTTACCCATTTTTGTTGTTCTTCGAAGATAGTCTTTGTTCCAAGAGGTATTTAAGACTATCATGATGCGATTTTGACAGCGAAGTGCCTGCCTGTAGGTAGACGCAATTTCTTCAATACGTAGTATTGCCATCATTTCCTTCTCATAAATGGGTTTGTGTAAGTCTCTTCCTTGATTGAGTGGAAGCTTTTCAAAAGCGGGGGCCTTCCTTCTTGCATTAGGATGGCACCAATTCCATTTCGAGGCATCACATTCCATGATAAAGGTTTTGTGAAGTCACGGAGTGAGATTAAGGCGGTATACACGTACTCTTTTAAGTTGTTCAAAAGCTTTAGTTGCCTCACGGAGTCCATGAAAATGCATCCTTCTTAGTTAGTTCCGTTAAAGTTGATGCTATTCTTCCATAGTTCAGAACGAGCTTGCGGTAGTAACTGTCAAACCCAAAAATCCTCTAAGATTTTTTAATGTTTTGGAATAGATCAGTCCATCATGGCCTTAATCTTAGTAGGGTCTACCTTGTACCTTCATGAGATATGAGCCCGAAGTATCTACCTCCTTTACTCCAAAGAAACATTTGGATGGTTGGCATATAGTTTAACATCCTTTAGTAGTTGTAGCACCTTGTCAACATGTTGCGGATGATCCTCCCAAGACTTGCTTCGCCGATGAGTATATCATCAAAAATACTAACACAAATTTTTGAAGGAAGGGGCTTGAAAATGGAATTCATCAGCAGGATGTGGAAGGTGCATTTGTAAGGCCAAAGGCATGACCCGATTTCATAATGGCCTTCGTGAGTTTGGAATGTTGTTTTTGGGGATATCTTCTTCAGCACCATTGATCACGATGATACCACGAGCGGAGATCAATTTTTGTGAAACTAAGATTGCTCCATGTAGTTCATCTAACAATTCATCAATCGCGGGGAATGGGAAACTTATCTTTAATAGTGATCTTGTTGAAGCTCTCTATGTCTGGACACATACGCCATAGGCTATCTTTCTTGAATACCATTACCACACTAGTCGAGTAAGAACTTTGGCTAGGTCTAATGATGGCGACCTCTAACATTTCTTCAACCATCGCTCAATTTCACTCTTTTGCCCGGGCATAGGGTATCGTATGGCGCGTGTTAGGGAGGGCATCTCGAGGGAATTAGGTGAATTTCATGATCATGATTTTCGAGTTGGTGGGAAGACAACTTGGGAATATCTTCAAATACTTTGGAGATGCTTATCAATGATCCTTTGGAGATCTTGAGGAATAGATAAGCTTAGATGTTTGAACATCTGGTGACATATTTTGCAATAATGCCTTGATGCCTTCTTCAATAATTTTTTATGCCATTAGAGCTTATCATGCCATGGGCTTTGTGATACCTCTCAACTCAATTTTCTTTTCCTTCCAATAAAAATTTCATGTGAAAAGTTCTTGAAAATTAAAGCCAACTGTTCTAATGATTGTAACCGTTGGATTCCTAGTACAACATTTGCACCACCCATGGGTATAGCAATCATTGGACTATTCATTACATATTTATGATAGATTGATGTATTACATTTTCACGAGCAATTGATAGTTCCTCCATCGCAACCATTACTTGAAAATTTGGCGCTAGATATACAAATCAATAGAGAGCTTTGACTAATTTATAGAATGAGAGTATAGTCTTGAGTAATTAGGACTATTACGCTTTTTCTTTTGATGTATCAACCGATCTTTGAGCGTTTGAGGGTGCTAATTCCAGCCAATGCATTACGATGCTCATTGAGTTAACTCTTGACAAAATTGCTTCTACATTTTCATCTTGAGATGGTTCTTGTTCTTTTAACTGCTGCTTCCTCTTCACAATCTATGTAGAATAATTTCTTATACCCACACTTATGTCCCTTCTTGTACTTGTCACAATTAAAGCATAAAACCTTTTGCTTTTCTTTCCTCAATTGTTGAGGTGTCAACCTTGTAGGTTGATGTGTTTTAGGAGAAGAACATTATTCTCTCTATAGATGTTAGGATAGGTCCTTCTAGTAGCCGCAGCCATATTTTACCTTCAACATTTCTTGCCACCTTAAATGCATTCTCCAATGATTTAAGGTTAGTAGAACCTCATGTTGAATGTTGTCCTTCAAAGTTTCCTATGAATACATCAATCAAGTGCTCATCACGGAATGTCGGTTACCTTTATATTCAATCTTTGAAAGTTCTCAATGTGATCGATGAAAAGACCCTTTTGCTTGAGATTATCAATTGGCTAAGAAGGTATTGCTCCTTGTATCCTCATGAGTGTTCTATCATTTCTTCATTGAAAATTGTCCAAGTGGCGAGGGATTTGCGGGAACGAGTATCATCGATACCAAACAAATTGATTAGGTTCTAAATGTAAAGCAATTAGGTACCTTTTGTGTATGTGGCACATTATGGAGATCAAAATTGCTCCATCCCCAGTATCCATGTGATTGGGTCCTTGCCATCAAACTTCCTCATATCAATCTTAGGGCATTGGTTGGTCATGGCTGTGAAGTTGGAGTTTCTCCATTCTTGATTCACCTTCCTTATGTCCTCATCATGAATTTCATGTGATGAATTTTCACTTTTAGGTGTCTTCTGTTTCGAAATTTTTCATTACTTCCATGATCTTAGCTTCCATTGAATCCATCTTGGTATCCAACAGCTTCCATTGAATCCATCAACTTAGCTTCCATTGAATACATCTTAGTATCCCACTTGGATTTACATTGAATCCATCTTAGTATCAACGGATTCCATTGAATCCATCTTAGCTTGTAGTTCATTTATGTCCCTCGCGTTTCTTCACCTTCATCAAGAGTCCAAGTAGGATTTTCTGGAGGCTTATTTGGTGTAGAAGTTCCTTTTGGGTGGCATGTTGGCCAGGGTATCCTTTTGAACCTTGATTTTGAGGTGGTTACGCTGGAGCAATATTTGATACATTTGTATCTCCCCACTGGACCTTCGGGTATGAAACTTTATATTATGTATTTCTCACGATATATCTTCTCTTCAATTCCATAGGTCTGATCAAAATTGAGATTGTGCCAAGTGGAATTTATGATAACTTCCCACAACTTGCTGATTTTGGCCTTTCAGGTCTCACTTGTATGGTGTGCCCAGCACACAATAATTAATATCAAATTCACGAAGCCTTCGCCTCAGTACCACCCAGTACATCCCACGCGATCAATGCAACCCGATCCCACTCCAATTTGGATACTCAGCAAGAGAGTTATTCTTTTTTTACCTGAACACCTTCTTGAGACTAGTCAATGGGCTAGTCAGATACCCTATCTTACCGCAGGGGGTGTATATACAAATTAAGATGACCAGTTAGAACGTTTTCCACCCGGATAAAATGCCATTTCACGTAGAAATTTTTCTCCAGCGTTAGAGTGCGAAGCGTTACAGAAAATTTTTATAGCAAAATTCTACAATGACTTATTCGGGATGATTCCCGAACCCTATCTTAGCCCGTCTGTATCCTCTTAGAAAGTATAATGCCTCGAGAGCTGAATTTTGAAACGTGCAGCAGTCCGTCTTCTAAAACCCTTTAAGCGGTTCCTTTTGAAACTTTGTTGAAAACAAGTTATAGCGAAAATTCCCCGGTGTCTCGGATGTAGCGGCGAAACCCCAAGACCTTGAATTTTCGATGCCATATGTTAGAACCAAACATCAATATAGCATAGAAAAACTTCAGAAGGTACTCCAGCGCCTTGAAAAGAGATAATTTCAGATATTGGCCTCTTGAGGGGCAACTACTCCTTTTACTTACTTAAATGTTCCAAGTAAACAGTATGAGTTCAAAATGAAAATGTCTCCTTGTAGTATATATAGGAGACTAGGAGGTTCTTAATGGCCTAAAGAAGCCGACATAAATAAAATAACATTACTAATCTAAATCACAAATAATGGCCTAAAGCCGACATAAATAAAATAACATTACTAATCTAATATTACTGATTAAGTAATGAGCCAATATTAGGGCTTAACAACATTATGTACATTAGGTGGAGTAGAGGCATCAAAATGGAAAGTGAAAGTAGTTATCTTCCAAGAAAAGACAATTATTCATGTACCAACCACCACAATCATGGTTTGAATCCCACCAAGAAAATATATCTCATTTATACTCTTCACTAATATCATGATACACTTCAAGAAGTTGTCAACTCTCCTTAAGCTCTTGTATTATGTGTGTGATTTCAATCTCGATAGTTCAATAAAACCCCAAAAATCCTCTATCCAATGACATTGGTCTAGTTGCAATATGGTTTCTCTGTCAAAAGATATATTCTCCACAATATTGATGGTTCTCACAAAAAGGAACCTAGAATAACTTACTTTAAATAAATGATATCTCCAAAGAGCAGCGACTTAGATTGGAACCATTTTTTTAAATTGGATGTTTTCATGAGAGGAATTGAAATCTAGACTTGGTTTTCCCATATTATGCATATAAAGCTCTGAGATATGTCGAGATGTTTACGCCTCTTTTTCTTAGGAAAAAATATATAAAGCGAGAAGGAAAACAAATTCTTCCACTTTCTTTCCCAAGAAGGAGATCCAATACCAATTGTTATCTACCTTAGTTATAAAAATTAAATCACATATAATATATCCAAGCTTAAGATTGTAAAGTCCCATTTACTTGATTATATAAAAATACCCTTCGGACATGGAAACACTATACAATGATCCTTTTGGAAGAAATCCACTATTACTTGCCTCTTAAGGTAAGGTGACCTCTCATTGAGCTATGCTTGAACACAAAATAATTCAATACATATCCATATACTTCAATACATATCCATAAGGACTATGTCTCTCCTTATAGCTAACTAGAGAACCCTAATCATAACCACCTCCTAATTACCTAATGGACTTTCTTTAATGAGGCCACATTACATGTATTCCATTCTAACTGGATAATGGATCTTATTTAATAATAGCATCCATAATGGACCCATTCCAATTTACATTGAATGACCACCATAACTATATCATTACTACTCTAGTGGTCCCTTTGGCCCCTTAATTACACCCGTAGGGAGGATCCCAACATCTAGTCATCAACCATTGTGGCACTCTCTTCTCCTCAATAACACAATGAAAACATTTAATGATTCTCCTACAAGGCTCTAATCTCCTGTGCGTCAACCCATTTATCTCATGACATAGACAATATGCTCACTATTGAGCACTCTATGCCCTCATCTAGACATCAATTGTCATGAGCTTCTCTTCTATGTCATATCACAAGGGAGATCTCCTTTTTATCTACTCCATAGTCCCTTGGATATCTTCTTCCCTTCCAATGTAGGAAAAAAAGTCCAACAATATTGGTTTCATACTTTGAATGACCTAAAGGAAACCACTCAATTCAAAATATCCATGACCAACATTAACAAGGTTGCAGTTTTTAATGGTGTTTACTTCACCTCTTGTGGAAATTCCAACCATGTTTTTTCCCTCAAAACCATCAAATTTCATATCATTTCTTACAAGAAAATACCCCACTCCCCATGGTTTTTTCCTAGCCATAATTCCATGGGGATTTTCCCTTGTTTTCATGCATAAAAACCATGTTTCCACACAAGTTCCACCATGAACAATGAGAATAAGAGAATTTGGATAGGAAAATGGATAATGCATGTGGGAAATAAATGTTCTTAGGTAGAATTGAGAGTCTAAGAATCATTCATGAATGAGGGTGAGTAATGGTTTCCCCCCAAGTTTATTCCGCATAAGACAAGTGTGCCCTTTTGGCCAAGAAGCATGAGGAAACATCCAAAAGAATACCCAATTAAAATATGTGTGGGAAATATTTTTAAGGAATCATGGGAAAGGAAGTTTTTACTTCAAAGGACAAGTGTCAAACCATATCACCCATGCACCCCCTTTCCACTTTCGCTCTTATGGTATGATGGTCCCCTTGTTACTTCTCATGCAACCTTTTATGTGGATAATATATTACCATTGTCGTATGATAAGAACACCATGGAAATCATAAAAATCACACCATAATCCTTTCCCACAATGGAAAGCCATCTAAAATTCAATAGTCGGACCACTAAGAACATTTACAACTCATTGACCTTATTTATACACAACAATGTCACAACTGCGACCATTGTTATTTACAAACGTGGAAAGAGAGATGACTATGTTACAAATGTAGCAAGAGTGACGACAATGTGACAATATAGACAACAACGTGGCAAGAGGCGTCAGCGTGACAATAGTGGTATTTAGTGATTATGGAAAAAAAAAATTAGAATTTTTCTTTATTTTTTTCCTTTTTTTTTTTTTTTTTTTTTTTTTTTTTTTTAATAATTTTTTTTTACAATATGTACTAGTGTCTATTTCCTTACAGAAATTCGACTTGATAGGAACAAAGTGAGAAAACTTACTTGCTCGGTATGCCGCTACCATGATGGAATCATTCTTCTTAGTCAATATTTGTAATCCGGTGATGAAATCCATGAAGATGGTTTCCCGTTTCTATTATGGGATTGGTAGGGGTTGAAAAATCCTTGTTGGGTGTTGGTGCTTTGCCTTAACTTTTTTGCATTCTAGGCACTTAGCTAGATATTCAACTATGTCAGCACTTCCATTCGGGCCCGATTGAGATTATTTCCTAGTGGCATTGATCATTCCCGATATCTCGGGTGACCAATATATGGTCTCTTGTGTATTTCATCCACTATGAACCTCTTCAAGTCATCACATCTTGGAATATACAATCGTTTTTGTAGGTTAGCGAGGCCTTCATCCCGAGCATCGATAGCCTTCGTATCTGTGGGATCTTACCTTGGGTATGGTCGCGATCTTGAAGAATGAATCACCGTTTCACATTGCATTCCCGATTCTTTCCCACAACATCCATTTCATGGAGATTGGCAATGCTTCTAGGTGAATGTTTTCACACTTATGCTTTAAGGGGCATCAACCACCCTATTTTCCTTCCCTTTGATGTTTGATTTCAAGGAATCCCGAACTCACTAGGAGAAACCATCACTATCTTGTCTAGCATTGAGTTTTTGGTTGATCAAATAGGTGCCTCAACCATAATGGTTTTCATAAGTACAAATATCATACCCAGGAGGTAATGCCTCTAAATTTTTAAAGCATGCACTATGGCGGCCAACTCTAGATAATGGGTCAAATAATTGATTTCATGCTCATTCATTTTCACGAATGCGTAGAAAATTACACGTCCCTCTTTCATAGGAACTCCTCCAAGTCAGCTACGCTTTTTGGGCGAATTTTGTACACACACAAAGGTAGTATTAGAGATTAACAATATTTCGGCTTACGGGTGCATGGGTAAGAAGGTATTTTTAGTTCTGAAATATTTTGCTTTCATTTTATTTAAGTAGTTTAGCCCCCGCTTACTGCGAGGGAAGTGATTGGGTAACCATTCTTGGAAAATCTTTTTATGAACCTTCTACAGTATCATTCTAAGCATAAATGATCGTGTCGGATATCCTTTTGGGTAGGTCATTCCATAATATATATGATCTTGTCGGGGTCTATTGCCACCCCTTCTTCGGAAATAACATGGCCCAAGTAATATACTTGCTTATGGAAAAAGTCGCTTTGCTAAACTTAGCTGTGAGTTGATGCTCTCTTAGTACTTGAAGTACAAGAGTCACAAGTTGTTGTACATTCTCTTCTGTTCTTGGAGTAGATTAAGATATCATCAACTGAAGCCAATACAGAAATATAATAAGGAATTTGCTGAAATTTACATTGTTCATCAAGAACATAAAGTGGTGGGGCATTGGTTAGTCCAAATGGCATCACCACAAATTCATAGTGACCATACCTTGTCACGAACATCATTTTGTGGATGTCTTGATCCTTGATTTGGACTGGATGGTATCCATACCTCAATTTCAATCTTTGAGAAAATGGAAGCACCCTAATTGGTCAGACAAGTCATCGATTCTTGGTAAGGGGCACTTATTCTTTATGGTCTTATTGAGTTTTCTATAATCTAGGCATAGGAGGCGTGCCATCTTTGGTACTTTCACCAAAAGGTTGGTGCTTCCCATGGAGACACGCTGGGTTGTATGTATCCTTTGTCCATCATTTCAGCAGGCGTGAGATCAACTAGCTTCGTGTGTATAAAATCACCATAGGTGTCCTAGACAGCACTACTCTGGTGCAAGTTCTGCTCGAGGAAGTCAATGTCTCTTCTAGGAGGTAGACCTGATACCTCTTCTAGAAACATGTCTCTATACTCTCTTAACATGGGGTGGTCCTCAAGGTTTGGTTTTCCATCCTCCTTAGATTCCAACATGTATTGCATGGGTGACATCCCTTTCTAATACTTTTTCATTTGAAGGGTTGATATTTGTGTCAGCAGGGGGCGGCAGAATTCCTTGGAGGGTCATCTTTCTCCCTTCTTCGGTTGCATTCAAATTTTATGGTAACAATCAACTTAGTTTTATAAACCAACTGGTCCATACCAATCAACAAGTCATAAGACCCTAGAGGAAGTATGTTAAGGGTCACTTGGTGGGAAATCCATCCATGATAAATTTACAAGGTGATGTGATATCACGCTACTTTTCTTTGGTTCCAATGGATAGTTGTACCAACCATGGATTATCATGTCTAACTGGTTGCAGTTTATACTTATCAACAATATGAGGGGCCCAATAACTCAAATTAGAACCATGGCGAATTAAAATAAAACTAGATGATTGGAGATCATACCTTCCATCTACACCAATGAAGTTTGGTGGTCATCTTATTTATTATCCAAGGCTGCATAAATCCATGACATGCTCCTAGCCACATCATTGATTGTGGTAGCTTCTTGGATGTTGTGAGCCATGCTCCTAGCCACATCATTGATTGTGGTAGCTTCTTGGATGTTGTAGACTCTCCTAGTGTTATGTTGTTTGTGTGGGCAATCCCTCAACACATGTTCTTCTCCGCAACCCAAACATTTCAAGGGTTCTCTCTTTGGGTTATCACTCTTTCTCAGGGTTGATCCAAAAGGTTTATTTCCACTTTGGGAGGGGAAATTATGCCGATACACACTTCGGGTAGGAAGGCTCATCCTTGAATCCTTCCTATAGTTCTTAAATCTCAAGGATTTAAACCCCTTCTTCTTGAACCCCGAACTACTATTCTTCTTCCAGTCCTCGCGAGGTTTTGTCTGATGCCCGAACTGTTCATAACAATACCTTGCCTTCCAGAGAGTGTCTTCTAAGTTCTTTTCCTCATAAAAATAAATCATGTTCCAATAGTTCTGAGGTAATCCACTGATAAATCGTTGGAATTTTACCTTTTCATCTTTTATGTAGGGTACATACCTCAGAAATTCAAGAAATTTATTGATATATTCCTCTATGATGAGCTGTCCCATATTGAGTTCATAGAACTCCTTAGTCTTCCTATTGAAGTATTTCTCTGACATATACTTCTTCTTGAAGTGTTTCTCAAATTGTTTCCATGATAAGTCCTTTTCATGGATTCCTTTAACATTATTAAGATCTTCCCACCAAATGGAAGCCTTTCCATTTAGGTTGAAGATGGCTATTTGAGCCTTCAAGTTTTCATAATAGTCATGAAATCGAAATTACTTCTTTAAGCCAAGAAGCCAAGCTTCTTCCTTTTCCCCTTTCTCAATTTATCCATTGAAAGAGGGTGGTTTGGATTTATTTAAGTCTTCATGGTCATGACTTTTGGAATGCTTTTGCTTCTTTCCTTTCTTCTGAGAATGTGAGCTAGTTTTTCTACTAGAAAATCCCTCAGAGTTGCCAGTTCCCTTCCAAAGGACTCTCCCGATGAGCATCCCATGCCTCCAGGTTGGGCCTTCCTCTAGGTACTTCTCCCTGTGTGGCCACTTATGGGACCACGTTTTCGTATTTCAGGTGGACTTTGACTTCTCTCTCTCTATGTCGTCGGCCCACATGGCTGGTTGCAAGTCCATGCTACAGTTACCTCTATATACCAGATAAGCTTTGCAACAAGACTGCATTGATTTCTGTTTGTTTTCATTGCTCCTTTATCAATCTCTCGTTGTTAGCCTTGAAACTCTATAATTCGTCCATAAGGATTCTTACAGTTTCAACTAGATCTAGAGGGGTCTCCACTGCCCTCCTCTCATCAGACTCTTCATCTCTATTATGGGATCCATCCCCGACTTCATGGAACGTCACCATCCTTTATTCTTGTGGTTTCTCATGATTCACTGACTACTGGAGTGATGAAAAAACACTTATTGTTAGCTAACTTTCTATTAGTTCATAAGAAACACATAGTTCATTTTTCTTAAATACACACACACAATAGAAAATTTTTATTCTTTTCTTTAGTAATACTTTAACTATATTCTTTAGGAAAGAGGTAAGGTAGGGCGTCACCCTTAATGTTTTCTTTAAAAATGATTTTTAAGCGACTCATCCATGATCCCAAGAAGGTCAAATGTCGTAACCATGCTCTGATAACAATTTGTAACACACCCATGGTGGGGTGTCAAAATTTCGTTCTTCTTAAGAAAATAAAAATCCCCATTTAGGGTCTCTATTCCATTCTACTCTTCCAGAGCTTCCCAACCATGATCTCCATGATTTGAATAGATCTCAGAGCTAGAAGATATCCTCTCCCAAGTTCTTCAGGTTCTTCCATCCATCTATACTCACATATGAATGTGGGCTATGACTAGATGCCAAGACAATAGGCACCAAGACAACCATCACAAAAATCATCCGGAGTGGAAAATATTCGAATTTCACAATCTGACGCCACGTGTCCTCAGATATTTTGATGACCCTGATTCACTTCGGGACTTCGACGTTTGGGAGTTTCAAACGCTCCAAAGTATTTTCTCTCCAATGTACTCTGTACCCAAAGTTACAGATCGAGTGCCACACGTCCCTCATGATCGGTGATTGTGATATACTTCAGGACTTTGATGTTCGGGAGTTTTGAAAACTCCAAATCCTTTTTCATCTGAGGTACTCTGTACCCAGAGTTATAGATCGAGCTCCATGCGTCCCCTTCCAATGGATGATTCCGATGGACTTCAGCACTTCGAGAATTCACTCCTTGTGGTCCTCCAGAGTGCTCTTCTTCGGAGTTAATGATCTACTGCCACGTTCCTTCCTATGCCAACAAATATGATCTACTCTGACACTTCATCACTTCAGGGATTTTTGAAGCACCTCAAATCCTCCATAGTCCGGAAGTCCCGGACTCCCGAAATCCTAGTCATTTCACCAACCACATGGGCGAGGTATGCATGCGCCAAGGGCTGACACGTAGCTGGGTTAGGGGTGACACATGCCCTCGTCTAGGATGAAACGTATCATGTTCAAAAGGGGCTATAGAGTATGTGATGTGCATGAATCCAAGTGGCACGTGGCTCGTCAAGATTAAATCCATGTCACCATGGATGGCGTCACTGCGACTCGTCGCTCTGGTATGAACGTCTTTCAACCTCCATCATATTTTCCTGGTCATGATCCAGCCAATACCAATTTTTTAAGAGATCGATGGTTCATAGTGATTGCGGGGCCCTAATGTGCTCGCTCTTTATCAGAGAGCTCAATATCCACAATCTGAAAAATGATCGCCCGACTCTGTCTAATCGCGATCGTTGATCCTACACCCCAATGTAATCAATGATGATGGTTGATTGCGGGCCATGAAATAACACATCCAATAATTTCACCTTCATGCTCCGCAATGATTCCCAACCATTGATATATGCTCATAGATCGATGGTTCACAGTGATTGTGGGGCCCAATCTACACAATCTGGGAAGTGCTCACCCGACTCTGTCTAATCGTGGTCGTTGATATTCCACACTGATGAGATCAATGACTTTGGTTGATTTCGGTTCGTGAACTAGCATGTCCGCTAATTTCACCTTCGCACTCTGCAATGATTCCCAACCATCGATCTAATCGAGTGACTAGTGTTTGATTTGTTAACTCCAGTGGATATTTGAGTCAATAGGACTACTGAGATAAGTCTTCCTCCCAATGAATGACTCATATTCATCTCCTCTGTCAGGTTCTCGATTCATCTATGAATCTTGTTACTCATGGATTTTGGGTGATTATTGTGAATTTTGACATCCTAGGGCGTCGAACTCCCAAAAGTCTGAAACCATTATGAGCTAGATCCTTTCAGGATTAGCGCAGGGTTCCTAGAACTAGGTCACATGGAAATTCAGATGACTCTTGGGCTATGATCTCTACTCTTATCCGATTTTTGGTTAAGGTCGTGGGTGCGAGTTCAAGGTATCTCAGGCTACTAGTTTGAAGGAAACTCCTTCCTAATTCACAGAACTTTAATTTCTGAAACAAGGTGGGGTAAAATCGTGAGGTTACCGAGACGGTAGTAGTGCCAAGAGGCTTGTTCCGATTCTGGAGCTGTGAGGTAGCTCCCTGGGAAAAACACCTTCGAGAGTTAAACTGGAGCATATGGGAAAATCAAAAGCATTAGTTCTCAATGAAGCCAATGTATACACATAACTTAACCATTTCAATACATAAACCATTTATAGATATGTAAATACATGCATGCAACCATTAATTCCCAATTCAACGCATAGAGTATGAAAACACTTATCATAATTAGATAATTTGAAG
>SNQJ01S0111982.1:0-28696 GCA_010110895.2 Picea sitchensis | reverse complement strand
TTCATTTTGCTGGATAATAATAAAGAAAGGACCTGGAAATTTCTCTGGTGGACGTAGCCCACACTGGGTGAACCATGTAAATCTGTGTCTCTCTTGTATTGTGTATCTTCTGTGTTTTGTTTCCACATTTGTTTTATTTTATTGCTCCGCAGTCCTATTTTTCTAACAAAGGTCAGCAAATTTCTCCAAGCCTTAGAACAAGGCTTCATATTATGTGGTGTTGTTGGTGCATTTGAATTCTAAACCATAGGATATGAGAGTTTTATGTTGTTTTGGATCAATAAGGATACACCCTACCCTGGCTCCTTCTTGATATCTGGAACCATCAAAGGATATAGTCCACATGTTAACATGTAAAGATGAGTTAAGAGTGTAAAAGCCTAGTTCTTTTAATATAGTACAAGCATTTCAATGATTGTGTGGAAGGAGTTCGAAATGTATATCTGACCAAATCAAATACTAGTGTGCTTCATAACAATCATGATCAATCTCTAAAACATAATTTCCAAAAATAGTATGGGAAAAGATAATGGGCTCATTTTTACCTTCTAGTTTTGTTACTATATGCTTCATATGAGCCTCTTTGTTTACCCGTATCTAATTTTGATTACCTTTGTATGGGAGCCATAAATGGGATGAATCTGTAGAGAAATAACCTTTAATCTTAACAGACCAATCCCTTCTCAATAGTGAACTATAGATTTCTGGAATATCAACAAAAACAATGTCAATAACCTGATGAATTCTAGGATCAAATGCAAGTCTAATCATAACATCTTTAATTTCACCTCTTACTTTAACATCTGATCTATCTAATTGTATTATTCTCATGGTAGTCAATTTTGGGACATCATTTATTCTCTGGAAAACTTATTATCGAATGATGTTTGAGAAAGCACCAAAATCCGGTAAGCAATTATGTGCATTGAAATTAAAACTTTCATATGTAAGTAGAAAGGGTGGAATCTGGTACTTCGAATGTGCACCTATAGTTGTTGCATTTATGGTATATTTTATTTCAATCTTATGTTCTAAATTTGTTTCAACAACTTTAGAAATGTTGTCAGCTACAACAATGGTCTTCTTCTGAGAGTTATCTGGATTGAAAGTATCAAGAAGCAGATCATGTTTCTAAGGGAGAGTGCAAATATCATACATAGATATGTTAGATTTAGTTTTCTTCATATCTGTTATAGAATATTTCCCCTGCGGACAGGTGAAATCTCTCTTAGGTATCTAGACCCATTTTGTCCAAGACAAAAAAACAAACAAATGGACACTAACATTCGTTTCGATCTATTATTTATGTCTATAGGTAGATAATATAGAAGAAAGAAGGGTGACTTACTCCTTTTCGACGGTTGTCCTTGCCGATCTTCAATATTTGGTCTTGATGTCTAAGATTATATCATGATGATGTCTAAGATTATATATATATATATATATATAAACAATATTATGAAAAAATAGACCAAGCTATATTAACCGAGAAACATGGTGAATTACTTACAAACCAACATCGACATTGCAACAACTTCTCCAAGCTCTCCATTCCAAACCTTACCTAAATGTCTCAATATCAGAATGATGATGCTTTGATGAATTATCCTCATGATATCAAAGGTTTAACACTATAAAATTGATTCTCCTTCCATTTTCACCTTGGAATGCACTCATTATATAGGATTTAGAGGATTAACCACCATGGAGAAGATCACGCACTAGATCCACTAAATTGGGATCTCCAAGATTTTTAGGGAGAAAATATCTCTCAAGGATTTTAAGGAGCAAATATCTCTCAAGATCCATCAAATCAAGATATAGGTTTGAGAAAATCTCTCAAGAATCCATGAGATTCTCAACTTCTCCTTGAGAGTAGGAAACTATATGTGATGTGGATTCTCACACTAAATTAATTTCCTTTTTTCAATAAAAATGACTAATTTGTGTGCACATTAGTATTTTGACATTCATATGATAAATATCTCCCCTGACATGTCTAGGGATCATGACAAACACTCCCTTACTTAAGTGTGACAAATAGGTGTGTAACAATATCTTTAATAACGTTTAATCCAAAGCGTGATTTTTAGGTTTACTCATTTCTTTTCTTGGCTATGAAATGTTTAATTTGTTGGTGTTTTTTGAGTGTTGGGTTTAGTATTGGTTGCAGTTGGGGTTGAAGTACTCAGTTTTCTATTGTTATCTGAAATGGAGATGTTAGATTTATTATTTGTTGTTGTTGGGTTTGGGGTGTTTGGTTTCTGAGTAGGAACATGAAGAATCATTTTCCTTAGGGCGATGTTGGTTTTCAGGGAGAGAGAAGTGATAGGAACAACAACCTTATTGCACAAGTTGTAGTCTCGGGGGGGGAATTTTATGACTTCCATATCTCCCACACAAAATTATTCAATATGTTCATCATCTAAATCAATACACCAATCCCATAAAAACATGGCATACTCTTGTGGGTTCTCCTCAATTACTTCTTCATTTTCTTCTTCCTTGGGTTGTTCATCATTTATGTCTTCTTGATCTAGCAGTTGGTTGATGACCAAGGCCATAGAATTATCCCACTGAGGACTATTGACTCCCAAAAGTGCAACATAAAGTTCCTTCCTGCAAATGCGTTGCAATGCATTATTACTTTTATATATTTATAAATAATACTAAATAGGTGGGACCCCTTTTAAAAAATAATAAGAGAAATGGATCCTCTTATTGCGCTCATGATTACCTTATGAGAAATATTTCACAGTTTTAGAATAAGGAGGGAGATCCTAACATATTTCTACGTTCAGTTGATGGATGTTGGGTGTGTTAGCAATTTGATTTTAAAAATAGAAAATTGCATTTCATGAAATAAAAAATTTAGTTGATTCTTGTTACACCTAGACTTTGATATATTACTCAAACTCTAAGCACAAGCCACATGCAAACTCATGGTATATTTATACATATGGGCAAATGATTATTATGTTGAATGGTAATCCTCCACTAGAAAGGTATATGGGACATGTTATTCTGGTATTAAGTGTTAAATGGGCATATAATAGTTATGAAAATCCATGAGGGAGGCCCGATTCGATTTTGAATATGGAAATGATATGTTATGTTGGATATATGATTGTTGATATTGTTGATGGAACAAAGTCTTGGAGGATAAGTGCACTCCATAGTTGGCTATGGTTTATGGAATTTAATGTGGAAAGAGAGGAAATGATGTTCATTTACTACATGTTGTTCTTACCCTACCTTAAAGCCACCACCTTCATTATTCTCCTTGTGCTTGTTTTTGTTGCTCTGGTTAGTAGCACCTCCATTGTGCTTGGCCTTGGTGGAAAAATAATTGTCCTCTGTTAATTGTTTTAGCATTCTTCTTACAGGTATGGTATTTTACTTCTTCATTCATGAATTGTTAGCTCTGCTCTAGATAAAATCGTTTTGTTGGTTCTTAGAGTTTTCATGCAGAATGTTTTTGTTTTCCAAAGTTTACAGTGGATTGTTTGTGGGTATTTTTCCCATGTAAAATACATTTCGATTTGGGTTTCTTTCTGTTGGAATTTAAGTGTTTCAAAATGAAAATATCATTCGACATTCTATTATGTTTGAGGTATGTGGTTGTGTTTCACCTAGAGAAAATGTTGGTATTATTATGGTATGATTGTTAGTAAATGTCTTATGGTGAATACGTTCGGTTTCGATCATTTCTTGTGATTAAATTTTAAATGGTTTTCTCTGGAAAAGAAAGGGAACAATTGGGTTTCATGACTACTACATAATACCCTTAACTCCTTACCCAAACTTTGGAAAATTGCCAGTCCTTTCGTATTATCGTTACCACTATTTGAAAATTTATGGAGACCTGTGTATTGTCTTGCAGACAATTTGGGAAGTTCATGAAGAATTTTGTGATGGGAAGGATTTTTTTTGGCTTTTCTTGCAGCCATTCCTCAATACCTACACCTATTTGTCTTCTCCAGGCCTTGTTTTCCCCATCCAATATGTGGCCAAGTGAATAAATGTAAACCCAGATTTGAATTTTCATTTATGGTGTCGACCCAACAATGGGAAAGATTGGTTAGAATGATAAAACCATGGCTTGCTTGTTATTTACCCATGAGGGAATTCTGTCGACTTTGATATTGATTTGGATTTGATTCCCACTAGGTTCACATTGGGGTTTCGAACACGATTTGTTTTTGCAACTATTATTCGGGGTTGTAGTGTAAATTTTATGTGATGCACAGTTGAAAGGTCTTACGATTCTCTTTTTCTCAGCCTCCCATGCTGAATTGAGGCATTTTAGTTATGATTATGACTGATTCAAATTTCTTTGTCGACAATCTCATGCAGAACACTTTACTAGTTTAAAAGGATATCTATGGTTTTTAAAAAGAGAATGAAACTTGCAAGTTGGATGATCCTATAATTTTCCTTGAGATTGGTATTGAGCAGTTTAAAGAAAATTGTTGCCATGCCATATAGAGAATATGTTTAAACGTTAAAGAAAAATGTTGTTTTCTCAAATGAAATTTGGTGGGTTTAGTTTCGTCATGTTAGTTTGGAAATAATTAGCATGATAAACAATGAATATCCAAATGTTTTTGGGTAAATGATGGTAATGACTATTTTAAAATTAATGAATATTATTTCATGTAACATAACAATAATCATCTCATTCTCGTTCATTGTCTTATTTTTCGCTCATTATATGCCCACCACCTTCCCAATAACATTTAATTCATCCCCCGTTCTATTATCTTGGATTTCATTTTAAGGAGAAAGGATTAAAAATGATTGGATGATGATTTTAGTTGGAAATTTTGATATGGAGACATTGTTTTTAGAAGAAAAGGGCTCTACATTTTGCTTGAACAATATTCATTTGTGGGTTCCCATCCATCCTACTATTTTTCATTCATTACAAAGACCCCCATCTTCCCAATGTCCCTATCATTCCCTATTCAATTGCAATTGATTATTGAATTCAATATGTGGTGAGTTGTATCAATGGATGGATTGCATATGCTTCTATTGTGAATGATAGAGCCAAAATTTTGATTTTATTTAGGTAGAGTATTAGTGAATGGATTGTTAAAAGTTTTTATATTTTGATTGGAATATTACTTGAGGATGAGTTTTTTTAGCAGGGACAGCAATGGTGGAGGTGAAAACAGAGGTAGAGGAAATAATTAGCAAAGAGGCCATAGAAGGCCATGATTTTCAATACATTTTGACATTGATCCTCAAGAATTAAATCAACTTTTCCAAGTCAAATTCTTCAATTTAGTTGGCCAAGCGATTCTGCAACCTAAACCTGAGAGGCCTCCTTTCCAGCCACATCAAAACTTCTCCAATGTCCTCTTTCCCCCTCATGTTTCTATGCAACTAGAGAAAGTTGTCAATGATGGTTGGCACGAGATTGTCCATCAGCCTATTGTACATCATCATGGTTGGCCTACAGTATCATTACCATTTCCCCCACCTCCACTGCCATTAAACCCAATTTTCCAATATGGTCATGTTTCCTCACCAATCGAGTCCTCTCATTCAAGAAAGAGGTTAAAATATTCCATCCCCGAGCCAGAGTTAGATAAAGGAAAAGGGGTATCCAATTCCTCCAATTCTTCCAAAGACTCCTCTGAATCAGTGTCCTCTCGTCTCCACCTCAAAGATAGTTGTTCCCATGTCATCAGTGAAATCCACCCACAAAGTTCCAATCAATTGAAGGTTGTTGCACAAGAGAAATCATAAAAAGGATCAAAGGAAGGTAGTAGTGAAAAGAGACAAAACACCTCTCATATCAAATATGGGTTTTAATGCTTTTTAATGTTATTATTTTTTTTGGATAGATTTTTTTGGTATGATGAAAGAATGTTTTGGACAATAAGTATACATTTTTGTTATAGAAAGATTTGCCTCACCCTATGAAATCTTGCACAAAAGGCCATTTTCCATTTCCCTACGCAGACTTGAAGTCCCTTTTTTGCAAATCCCAGAGATAAAAATACAATTTTTCCACATATAGGCACCTTTCCTACTATACAAGATGTGTATATGCAGGTTGCACCACTACAACCCGCGTACAATAGGAAATGTGCCCAAAATTGAAAAATAGTGTCGGGTTTCCATGTCACGTCATGAGATCAATGATCCTTGGCCTTCCATATATTGGAAACATTCCAACTCAGCCCTTCAGTTCAATTTGAAGGATATAAATGGGCCAAATATGAGCTATGTAAAAGAGGAGAAAGAATTCAACTTTGAGAGCAAAGTCACTCTGGAGAAATTATTCACTTCACATTGAGTTTGCATCCCTTTGTCCTTTAAGTCTGAACACATTGTTTAGCCCCAAATATGTTCCCTTACTAATTGAGAACTTCATTGTCTTACTCATATGAGCTTTCCTTTGGTGGAGGATTGAAGTGGTGGAGGCCCAACTGGAAGGAACTTAGTTTCTCAGTTCCGAACCGTGCTGACACGAAAGTCTATAACTCATTCTCTGTTGTTGATTATATATTAATAGAAATACTCTTTTCTCGTCCAATTAATATCTTGCAGATATTTGAGTTGTTATTCCATGGGTGTATTTGTTATTAATGTTGATGTATTATGTTATTTAATGTGTTAAGATCATATATTATCACCATGTTCTTGTGTTTCTTGGTTGTTGAGGACTAGTTGTCGATATATTTCTTTGAGTCAAGTTCTCAACGGTGGACTTCATCGAACGTCTAGATGAGGTAGGCCTCTTATCTTGTCTTGTTAGCATATTTGTTTATAGCATACTTGATATTAGAGTTGATTTCTACAGTCATTTTCGCTTGTTGTGTTTTACCCCTAGCCATAGAGATATTTTCCTCATAACAGAATTAGCGACCATATTGGGGATTGAATCTTCTTTTTCGGGATTTTGAGTGTTTTTATCTATGGATTTCTCTCGTTCATATTGAATTTCTTATCATATGATTACTTGACAGCCTCTTTTCACTCTGGGTCTGAGTCTTTCAGCCTTCTTCTTATCCTAGCTATGTTTTGACACATATATGTGGGTTTTTGCTTGACATTCGCGTACATACGTGTGTTATCCTTCTGCAAGTTGCGTACATACGCACTTTTCCCTTGAACAGTCACGTACATCAACCTTTGTTGCATGTTTATTGGGTTTGGTGGTTGTTGGGTAGGTTTTGATGATTGTTGAGTCCTCTTGGGTCTCTGTAGTGACTGTTAAGTGTCTGTGGAATGATAGGAAACCTGTCTTTGGTTGAATTTTTGGGTGGTGCCTTTCTCATAATATTTTCATTTTGATTGTCCTTGCACCTTGGGATCGATGTTTTTCTCCTTGATATCCTACTTGGGTTGTCTCTATCTATACATAGTAGAGTCTTTATATCAAGTTGTTGTTCAGTCCTCGCATTTTCATTTTTTTTTATATTGAAAATACAAAAATTTAGGCATTTTACATTGATTGGCATTTTGATCTCTTGACTCTTTTCATTTATCTTAGTGCATGTAAAGAAAGATGAAATTTTTATTTAGAATTTTATAATTGAATTGAAAATTGCATTTTTAAGAAGCATATCATTTATCGGAAGTTGAAGTTAGGACTTTGCATTGTATTCATATTCATTTATTTTACTTGCTGAGTCATAACATCACTAGTTTCATGACCACACCTTTTGAGTAAGCAAGGCCATTAAAATTAACGCTATAATTTAAAATTGATTAATAACGATTTTATCTTTCTAGGGTGCAAACCAACTTAGGATTTAATGCCTTGGAATAGTATTTTGTGAGTAAACTTATCCAAGGCTATTGAATCAACATATGTGTCTGACTAAGGGAGTGGAGAAATCCATTGTATAATCAGTAATATCATGAGGCTTCGCTTACACCGAAGTTAAGAAAAAGGTCATGTGAGGTTGGTTGAAGGGATATCCCCCCGATACCTTCTTAGCATCAAAGATATTTTTGGGGATCTATTTGTATCTGGGCATCTTGCTAGTTCCCTTACCTCTATGAGAGGTGATACTTTCAAGGTTTCAGGCTTGTCTACCCTACCCATATAGTGGACCTGACTTACAATTGTTCACCTACGCATCGGTTATACCAAGGTTGATTAGTTTCTTTACTTAGGTACCAGATAGGTTACTTGCAGGGGTTATTCTGCAGGTACCCTACGTCAGATAAGGGTCGGAGAAAACACAACCTTTATGGAGGATTACCTCTCCGAGGGGATCTGATCGACTGGTTGTTAATCCCATGAGGGCCCTTATAACTGATTATGATACCTTTGATATTTAGTAGGGAGTCTCAGGCCCATCCTGGGCGAGGCCTACCTACTTTAGGGAGGGAGTCCCCTTTCAACCACTTTATCCTGTTTTTGTGCATATTGGTTGTTTGATTATTTTTGGTGTGATCTTTGATTATTATTTGACCTTAGTATTTTATACTGAGTTCTCGTTATCATGGATAGTGCCATTTCTTTGGCTCCCTCATTTACCACTACCTCCCCCATGAAGTTCACTCATTTCATGGGGATGAATACGTCCTCTTTTCATAATGGTATGCAGAATTATGATACTCATTCCATGCCTTAGGTCTCTAATCATTTCCCTCTTAATATGCCTATACTTTCATCGGGCGGAACGATGGCTCCACTTTATGTGTTTTCATTTGAGAGGAGTCTTATCCCTCAACCAACTCTCACTGTGGGAGATTGGAACCTCCCCCCTTACGGATCCAGTCCTAGTCATGTTTTTTTAGGAACCAATACTCAAATGGGTGATTATCCTAGTTATTACACCCCATCCTTATATCCTTCATCCGCCATGCTAGTTCCTACAAACACTTTTCCTATGGCGGGTCCACATATATCCCGGGGTCTTTCATACGGGGGGATTCAGTTTTACAATTTAGGCTACCCTCTTCATGAAACCCCTCCACATGGGGGAAACCTATATCCTCACTTGTATAATCATTATCATACTTTTGTCTCTTGGCAGACATTTTCTTCAGTGATGATTCTCATGCAAACCTCTATGGATCAATTAGGCAAGGGATACTACCTTTCCAGACAGGGACATGGTGTAAACTAGGACCCTTCCTGGCCTACAATGTGTCAAAACCAATATTTCTTAGGACCTTGGTTTCAAATGCCACAAATCACAACCACCACTAGTCCAATGACTGCCATTCATACTGGAGCTCCAGCACCAACCACTGCTAGTCATGTTGGAGATTTGCCGACGAAATCTGAAAGTCAAGTTGAAGACCTGCAACCAATCGCTACTAGTCATGCTGGGGGCATCACTCTAGTCGCCACGAGTGATATCAATATGAACTCTCCAACCTTTGTACATCATGTGGGAGATGAACCACCAACCTATGCCAATCACGCTGACAGCATGTCACCAACCATTGTAAATGATGTTGGGGGAATTCATATGATTGAGAAGCCTAAATGTGTTAAACATAATCCCAAGTTCCTTTGTAGGACTTGCGAAGGAAATCACCTTACCCGTTTGTGTCCTACTACTGTCGGGATACCAGAAGCATGGTACTCACCTAGAGGCCATTCGGGTTCTGAGTCATCTATGGTTTTCCCTCACTTTGTTTCTTCTTTGGTTGATACAGTGGTCATGTTGATGCAATCTTCAATTGACACCCCTCTTCCTTTAGGTGTTGATGCATATCTTGACTTTGTTGTCTCGCATCCTGTTCAACTAGTAGTCATGTCGATGCAATATTTGATTGACAACACTCTCATTGTTTTAGAGTGATGAGCCTCCTGGAATTATTCTCACACATCCTATTCAACCAACAATTGAAGAATTGGTCGTACCGGTGTGATTTCTGGTCAATCCAACCTTTCCCTTGGAAGGTGATGTGTCCTTCACCCATTTCATTGTCATTTCTAGTACTGCACCTTCTAAACAAGATAGAATTTTACTCTCCCCAAGTACTCTTCCTTCAAGTCCTAGAGAAGTTCCCTTTGATTGGGATGGTCTTGTGGGATATCCAATTCCTCCTCCTATGTCCTTAAGTAAGAGACATTAATTGATACATCATGGGGACGATAGCCTCCACTAGCACTTTATCATCCTCGACTTCGAGAGCCTTGGGATTTCCCAATATTGTGTTAGCTATTCTTAAAATACTAACATTTCACAGAAGTTAAACATGGGAGCCTTGGCCTCCCCCCTGATATGACGCCTAAAAACTCCCAAGCGAGTCTGATTTAAGCTCTTTTCCAACTCGTCTAAAAAGGAAAATATATTGTTGGGTGAATTTTTCCCTTTCACACTTGTTAAACTGGACTGGAAAGGTTGTGAGTCTTAGTTAAGCTCTTTTCTGCATCATTTTCAAAAAGAGAAAATATTTCCAAGTGAACTTGTCTCTTTCACACTCATAAATTGGATTTGAAAGGATGTCTATTTGGTACAAGTTTATCCCTTTTTCAAACCAAGTAGACTAATATTATGACAATCGACATTTTTTGGCATTAAGTTGTGATTGCATCTCATGCCTTTTCTTGCAGTATTGAGCCTATTGTCGGTTCTCACTTTACGTTATAAATTGTTTGCCTCAGCAGTTTTGCATCCTCAACGAAGAAGAGCCTCATTTATATCCTTTGCAACTTGACACCTTATACCCAATAGGGAACATTCCCCCGAGTTTCCATCTCCCGCATGCACCTCCTTGCATTGAGCATAGGTATGTTCCACTGCTGGAACTAGTTTTTCTTACTTGTGACACTCGTTTCCTCCTCTGTATCATAGCATTCATTTGAGTATGAAAAAAAAAATATGGGTGTGAATGCAGTATTATCTTATATTGGCAGTAGTCATGTCTCCTTTGAATAGAGAATTGTTTTTTTGAGTCCACTCGTCATCATAATTTTGGTTTAGCATGGCCTTAGGAAGATGGGCTTGTTATAGAGAGTTGACTTCCCCGACTGGTTACTCTTCCAATCCCTATGAAGATTTTGATTGATGCCTCCTGCATCAACCATTGAGTCTATGCTTCCAGAGTCTTCCATATGTCTCATGCTCTTGTTCAAAGAATTTCTATCAACATGTGTCAGTCGTTCCTCAAAACCCTTCACTTTGAATGTCGACCATACCCTCATTTTGTCTCGAAATCACATGAAGATGTAGTCCTATTGCAAACTATGGTCCTACTCTCCTTAGTGGTAGGTAACCTTGAACCCAACAGTCGACATTTCATCATTGGTCATTGACTGGGTGGTTTCCCTTGTGTTCGATGGTAAGAAAAATATTCACACATTAGGATTCGTACAATGTCTTGGATGCCATCATTCTTATTGGTAGTTTCCTCGCCTTTGTCAAAAGTTTTCCTCATTGGCTTCTATTCAAAGGGTCTTTTTCCTATACCACTTGCACTTGGTACACACGAAATACGCACATGGTCGTTGGTTCGTGAATATGTTCTTTATCTGAATTCCTCCAAATCATCAAGCTCATTCTTTGTACCTCATGTTGAATGATAAGAGATACCTTAATGCTTTCCTTTCAATGGGTCTCCTTCCATTAAATTCAACTCATCTATTCTGGAAACAAGACCTAGAGTCCTATGAGTATCTAGAGGCTTGAAATCATTAGTGGCAGGTTCTCTCACCATCGACAGTTGGAAATACATCAATGTCTCCTGATAGATGGATTATTCAAGTGTTTGATCCCAACTCCTTTATTCACATTTGTAAGAATGTACTCGATTCCTTGATACCTAATTTCATCATCAGTAGGTTGTCTCCCATTTGTTAATGGTATACCTCAATGACCGGTATTGAAACGAAGTCTCATTGTGTTCAACCTCAAATCCTTTATTCAAACAATGTAGACTTGCACTTTTGTCGAATTGTGTAGAAGACTAGAATAAATCAGTTTGTAGCCACAACTTTCGTGAGCTGGTACTACCTTTTCATTGGACCAATACCTATGTGACTTTAGTGATCAAGGGAGATCAGATTGTACCCCATTGTATACATATATATTCAGATTGATTTTGAGACTAATATTATTGGGCCTTGTTTGTGACCATGACAACCTTTGTAATTTAAACACATTTGTGTTTTTCTATCCATGGCCATGGAAAGTTGTTTGGTATATTTTCACATGGATCTGCAATGTAATTTAAATTGGCAGCCATGTATGCAAAGTCAGTACAAATTGTAATGAGCAACTAGTTCTTCTAGTTGGGTCCCCATTACTCCACTTCTGGGTTTTTATAATGTATTTCAGCCATCGCAGATACTCCTCTGACCTCACACATTAGGGGGCATCTGTTATAGAAATATTTTCCAAACCCCATGCAATATTGCATATAAGGCCTTTTTCCATTTCCCTATGCAGACTTGAAGTCCCTTCTTTGCAAATCCTAGAGCTAAAAATATAATTTTTCCACATATATGCACCGCCTAATATACAACATGTGTATATGCAGGTTGCACCACTACAACCAGTGTACATCAGGAAATGTGCCCAAAATTGAAAAATAGTGTTGGGTTTCCATGTCACGTCACGAGATCAATGATCCTTGGCCTTCCATATATTGGAAACGTGTCGACTTGGCCCTTCAGTTCCATTTGAAGGATATAAATACGCTAAATATGAGCTATGGAAAAGAGGAGAAAGAATTCAATTTGAGAGAAAATTTACTCTGGCAAAAATATTCACTTCACATTGAGTGTACATCCCTTTATCCTTTATGTTTGAACACATTGTTCATCCCCCAAGCTCTTCCCTTACTGATTGATAACTTCATTGTATTACTCATATGAGCTTTCCTTTGGTGGAGGATTGAAGTGGTGGAGGTCCAACTGGAAGGAACTTATTTTCTTGGTTCCGAACCGTGACAACACGGAATTCTGTAAATCATTCACTTCTTCTAATTATATATTAATAGAATTACTCTTTTCTCATCCAATTAATATATTGAAAATATGTGAGTTATTATTCCATGGGCATATTTGTTATGAATGTTGATGGATTATGCTATTCAATGTGTTAACATCATATATTATCACCATATGCTTGCGTTGCTTGGTCATTGAGGACTACTTGCAGGTATATTTCTTTGAGTCAAGTGCTCAACGATGGACTTCATCGAACGTCTGGATGAGGTAGGACTCTTATCTTGTCTTGTTAGCATATTTGTTTATATAGCATACTTGAGACTGGATTTTATTTTTGCAATCATTTCCATCTGTTGTGGTTTACCCCTAGAAATAGAGATATTTTCCTCATAACAATTTTGATATAATGTTTTGGACAACATGGATATAATTCTATTTTTGGGCAATAGTCATGTTTTATTTTGATACTAAAATATTTGACTATTTATATAAGGATGGGAGTTACAAGGAGAATGTTTCAGTTAGTTTTTTGGGTATTATATTTCATATTTTGATGATCATTAAAGAAATGAAAAGTGGAGTGACAAGGGGTCCCACCTATTTATTTATTTTTTAAAGAGACCCTTATTTATCTATTATTATATACTTGTCTCAACTTATTAGTTAAGCTAACTAAGCTTAACAAAAGAAAGGTAGTTGAACTACCATAACTTATTGGGAAAGAATAAAAGATCAATCAAAGGAATAGACAAAGGGGCGAGAGAACAGAAGGGGATCTTTTGATATAAGGTCTTCTCTCTACTTGTGAGATAATTATTTTCTTCATTCATTCTAAGTTTACTAGAAATCTAAACCATGTTGATGATAGCAGAGTCTTATTGAAGGCAGTAGGATTCAAAACTGAATCATATATTTTAGTAGCTTGTTTCTAAAGGTGTATCATATATATTTGGAAGTCTTTGTTTTCTTGTTTGTTTGTGGATTAGATTTCATGAATGATAAAGAATATTTTGCAGATTCAAGTGAGTTTTTTTTTATGGAAAGATGATCTAGATCTTTAGCTCCAGTTTTCTTTTGTTTTCGGAGTCTTTTTGTATGGTTCCCATCAAAGACTTATAAATATGACTTTGGTCCCAACCCTCACAAGGTTTTGTAAAGAGAATTATGTTTTGTATCTCAGAATGAAGTTAATATAAAATTCAAATTCCTGATTTCAGTCTCACATGTGTATCTTGTGATATTTTTCATGTTTTGTTTTTACTGTTGTCTCTTATCCACGTACACACTTATGTATGTTTTTTCTTTCTTTCTTTTTCACAGTTACATATAATATATAAAATCAACCTTGGTTCATCGTACATATTACCTGTGGATCAAGTGATTGTTTTGAATTTAAGGCTATAAACTCCACTTAACATTCCCAACTATCTTACCTTAGCCTAGCAAGATCCGAAAATGTTTGAGTAAGGTTTTTTGTACCTTTTACACAAAATTTATTTGGAGACCATACTGGGGATATCTTTCCATATCTCTCTGGTTGATTGTATCACTATTGTATTTTATTTTTCTATTTTTTTATATTACTCTTTGACTTATATTTCCATGACAATACCCATTGTGAGACAACCCCCATTGTGAGACAACCAAATATTGGAAATAGTCTTGATGACTAGACCTGCATTTCCTTGACTTTATTCAATACTATTTTAGAAATTGCTAGTACTCATGTAGAACTTGAACACTCTTGGGAAGTAATTGAATGGGACATAACTATACATGAACATTGGAAATCCAGGAAAAGGAAACCCAGAAATCGACAATAGCCTTTTTCTCTTACATGTTTAATATTTTATTTCATGTCCTTTAATTCTCGTATTTATTGAAGAAGAAGAGGATTGTCCAGTGAAGTCACCGCTTTTTCTGAAATAGGGAGTAAAATTGTCTTACGAACACAAAAAAGTGCCCTTAGGAAAACCCTTTTTGATTATGCCAGTTCATATTCATCACCCATACCTATCACCTTCAACATGAAGTTTTTCGGTAGTGGCAGTGGCACCGAAGGTTCCTACTCCTCACAACCTTATGCTTCATCCGTGATTGGTAGTATCTATAGTCATCAAGTCCCTATTCAATCCACTACCAATCTTGCTAAAGTCATTAAGAAATATGGACTTTTTTAATTCGAAGAAGATGCTACAACCACCCCCTGGTATGTGTCTTATCCCTTGAATCTTGCACTAGCCACCCAACCATTACCAAAGTTCAAGGATCATTTACCTAGGTTCTCAGGAAATGGCATTGTTACTACAAATGAACACCTAGTAGAATTTTCTAATGCTTTTCATAATATAGGGGCTAATGATAACGACACTTGCATGCATTTATTTGTCAATTCTCTCGAAGGGAAAGATGCAACATATTTTTTTTACCTCCCACCCAAAATCCTTTAAACTTGGGAAGAATTAGTTTATTGGTTCAAATCCACTTATGGACATCCTAAGAGTCCAACTGATCAGTTAAGGGAATACAACAATATTTCCAATAAGGATGGTGAAACTATTAAATATTTTAACCTCATTTCACCAAGCTATATAATCAAATCCCTGAACTAATTTGTCCCCAAAATCAAGCTTCCTTCATTCATTATTATAATTCTTTACCTTCTCCTTATCATCATAGAATTGAAAAAAAGGCTATTGACAATCTTTGTTCCTCCCTTCAGGATTTCCTAGAATATGAAGATAAACTTGAAATAACGGGTCTTCCTAAGGGAGACTTGGTCAAGCAAACATATATGTCTGCAATTATACAACTCATGCAAGATATGAATAATAGGATGATATCCTACAAAACAAAAGGAATTTCTTCTTCCTCTTCCCCCAGGGATTCTTCTTCCCTAGCGCCTTTTAGAAATACTAATGAAATTACTTTTCATCCAACGACCATAATGACTCGCACTTGGTGTAACTTTTGTGAAGAAAATCATGATGAGAATACCTGGGAGGTTAAATGAAATGCTAGACATAATATTTTTGGAAAAATACCTGAGACCACTATCACTGTTTTAGATTGGGTCGAACCATAGGATGTTATGGTAGTAAATACTAGGAATAAATCGTACATTTCCAAGAGAAAATTTGATCTTCCCCGCACTTCTTCTGCCCCAAGTTCATCTTCTCAAAGTGTTGATACACAAACTGTCAGAACCTCAAGCAATCAAGGAGTATCTTCTCGTCTTCCCTCTTCCAAGTAAAATATCCTTAACCATTTGGCTAATATCAAAGTTGATTCTACCCTTTTGAACACGGTTTTCATCCCAGAAAACAAAAGCATCTTAAGGACTTTATGGAAGGTAATATTTCTACCATAGCCAATCTATTTGAAGAGTCAAAGGAAGAAGATCCAACTGTAAATAAAATAGGTGTAAAGAACTTTAGGAACCCTGTAAAAAACCATCCTTTCTATATCTCAGTAAAGATCATGGATAAAATAGCTCATTGTTTCCTAATTGATGGAGGGTCTGGTCCAAGTGTGATGTCTAAAATCATCATGGAATATCTTGTCTTATCTTGTACCAACGAAAATTCTAGAAGCATGCTCTTTTATAATAATATCCAGATATCAACTATAGGTGAAATCAATGATGTAACCTTAGTTTTGTGTGCGCATATTGAGGTAAGGACAAATCTCAACTTCCAAGTGATTTATATGCCGGTGAGTAACTACTCAATTATTTTTGGAAGGGACTGGAAATCCTTAACTAGTGGATACCTTTTGCTCGATGGTACACATTTATTCGTCCCTCGAAATGTAAAGAACAATATAGTTCTTGGGGAAGGAGGAATTTCACCCTATATAGAGAGCATTCCCCAACCCAATGTAAAGTATCTTGATGAAGATTTGGGGGTGTACTCTATAGTTTTTTATGAAGGTGACACCATACTTTAATCAACTGATTTTGATGATGGCATGTGGCACATGCATTTCGATGGCTCATGTTCAAACAAAGGTAATGGAGATGACATCATTTTAAATTCTCCTATAGGAAAAAATCACAATTGTCTTATAGGCTTGAATTTGCTTGTACAAACAATGTTTTTGAGTTTGAAGCCTTATTGTTGGGCATTGAAAATGCATATAATCTTGGTTGTGGCCACCTTATAGTATTTGGTGATTATGAACTTGTTGTGAATCTTGTATGGAAAATTTATGTACCAAACAATAAGTTACTTAAACGTTATACCAAAGTTGTTTGGATGCTGATTTAAAATCTGTTATCATTTAACATCACTCATGTTAAAAGGGAACTTAATTCAATAGTTGATAGATTAGTTTTTTTTGCAACTTCTCCTACTCGACAGTTGTTGGCCCTCGACCAAGTTTTGAGGAAACCTTGGTCAGACTTGACCCACTTTTGGACTTCGACACAATTGTCGAAGATGGAGTACCTAGGCAGAGCTGAGATTGCGGATCTCACCGATTTTGTGGGCTATGTGGACACAATAAGGGGTCCTCTAGGGTTTTTGTAATGGGATTATGGGATGTCAACCCATGGGGTTTACCCATGACTATGCCTTATTGTAAGGGATTGTAAAAGTATAAATAAGTAAGAATGTATTGTAGAAGGGAAGTGCTAAGTAGCTAAGTGCTAGTAGTTTTGAGTTGCTTTGTGCAACAAGATGTATATGTGTTAAGGCTTTGTGCTCAATAGAGAGTTGGTTGGGTGCCTTGACCTAGTTTTGGAAGGAGGATCTAGTTCTCAGTGCACAAATCTCCTTTCTAGTGCAAAGCTTGTCTATGTGACTTAGTGCACGGGAGGAAATGAATGTAAGAGATTGACGAATAATAAAGAAGGTGAAGAAGTTGGTGGGCATAGCCCCACACTGGGGTGAACCATGTATATCTTGTGTCTTTGGTTTACTTTGTGCAATGCTATATATGTTATGCTTTGCTTAGTGCTTAGATTAGATATGTAATGAATATGTATGTGTTGCTTAAATGCATTTCTTATGTTAGAATGCTAGATCTTATTCAGAGTGCAAAGTGCTAAGTGTTTGAAGTAAACAATCTTCGTTGTTACTGCACTGATCTATATTAGATATATTATGTGATGTTAATAAGGCTAATGAAATAATGCATGTCATATTCTAAGTGTTAATAGACAATTGTGTGAAGTGTTATCATCACAGATCTGTGTCCCAGCCTAGTTACAGACACCTACGTCCTATAAACCCCCCTGCTTCTACCTTGGGTGAGACCTCATTTGCTTTGCAGGTGTTGCCGAAAGGGCCGGTAGTCGGGGTTTTGTTGATGCGTTGTTAAGTGTTGAACCCTAGGTCTACCCCTGTGCCAACAAATGGTTTTGTTGTCGGGACTTGAAACTGTGATTGCTAGGAACTGAAGTAAAGAAAAGAGAATCTATGTGTGTAGATCAGTTGTTGAAGTGCGTAGTACTCTACTTGACTTGTGAAGCTTTGTGCTAAGAAAGAAATCTGATCTGAAGAAAAGAGGTAAGCTTTGTGCTTTGACAAGAGAAAGATAAGTGAATTTTTTTGTTTCGGAAGCATGAATTTAAGTATGTTTAATAGGTTTTTTCCTAGCCTGAAGGATAGGGCGCAGTTGAAAGAAAGATTTGATCTGATTAAATTTAATGAAAACAAAGAAAGATATGTTATTCTTATGCATAGAAAGATTTTTTGGACTAATAAGTGGAGGCAGGAACCTAGGAAACGTTTTTACAGATTGCAGGTCCAACACTGTGATCCTAGTGCACAGTACAGAAGAGGTTGGGGAAGATATATGAGAAAAAGAGGATTGAATTTGTGTTATAAATGCAAAAGACCGGGACATATTGCTAGAACAAGTCCTATTTTTCTTTGTTGTAAGATTGTCTATCATGAGGTTGAGGATTGTCCAAGGATGATTGCTAAAGTCAAAAGGATGAACATAAGGCAAGAAAACTATGAATAAAGTCAAGATACTGAGGGAATGTTAGGAAGTCATAAATAAAAAGAATCAGAGGAAGTTCATACTACATTAATACAGTTGAAAGAAATGATGGATGTTCATAAAGATGTCAGTTTACCAGACATCCTGAAAGTAAAACAGCGCATAAGTGCAAGAATAGAAGACTTCGACATAGACTGTGTCTTGGATGAGGAAACACAAGTGAATATTATGATAGAAGACACTTGGGAAATTTTGGTGAAGCCTATTATAGTACCTTCATTGGGAAGGATAGGCTTGTTTAAGGTTAAGATGATAACTTTATGTGGAAGAGTTACTAATGTACCTATTATTGTTCATGGAACATCGACTGAAGAAGATTTTGAAGTCATTAAGTTTGTTGGGGAAAACGCCCCTTTCCCACTTTTGCTAGGTAAGACTTGTATTGAGAATGATCATATTATAAGGAAATCAAAGGAAGAAGATGTAGAAAAGAAAAAACAAGAACTAAGGGATTTCATAGCTACAAAAATAGATCGACTAATAGAATAAAAAGAGGATAAGTCAAAGTTGTTATCACCAGAAGTCACCTATGGATTGTTGCAGAGGTAAGCTCGATACCCATCAGTATTTTATGTCATAGGTTGGTTATAAAAAGGTCAAATAGGCGCAATATCAAGAAAATATCGTCTTAACTCAGAAGACTGGACTGATATGCACAAGAAGGTGAGTTCTAGTTTAAATTTAGTTAATAAGTTGTAGTAAGGGTGAGTAAGAGGAAGAATTCATCGAAGAATGTAGATATTTGTCATGGACATCAGGCTTTCCCGTAGCATAAGGAAGAAAAACTTAAACACAAGGTCATCTTGAATTCAAATTTCAAAGGAAATGAAAGAAATTATAATAGCACTATAATAAAACTTTCATCATAATGCAGTCATAATAATTCAAGTGAATCAGTCAACCATGAAATTTTTCAGTAATGGAGGAAAACAAGAGGGAGCAAGAAAACCGGCTTTCATTAAACAAGAAATCTCAGGTTACAAAGCATAACCTGAGTGTTCATTAAAACTTTACAATACGGGAGCTTTGCTCTACCATCGACCATAACAAAATATCAAAACTGAGTATTTATAATCAGAGAACTGCCACCACCAGGAGTGTGACTTGGCTACTATAATCAAAGCTTCACATCTGCACCTTCTTCTGTCAAGCTGCACTTGCACTCTTCTGTCAGACGCAAGGTCATATGAGTATGGGATTCACAAGAAAATCCATGGCAGGGAACTTTCGGCTGGCATTCTACCCTCCACGGCCATATTTTTCATGCTTTCCATTTATGTGATGAAATGAGGTTTCAACCACCTTCCCCATTTTCATTACCAACTTTCATCAGGATCAAGGTGAGACCTGACACCCATGAATGTTCCAGATGAGCTCAAGACTCCTTTGAGTCAACTCTAGCGCCTCGAGGTCACTCAGATCTTCCTCTGTGATCAAGTCGAGCACTCTGATCCTTTGTGCAGCTATTTTCCCTGCCTCGCGTGACCTCGGGCAATGAATTCATTCTTATCCCATATGAAATTTTGGGATTTTGTGTTTCAGGATTTTTCACTCCCCCTGATTTCAAATATCCCGATGCTAAAAATCACGAAAATGCCCGTCTGGATCAACGGTTGGATTTTATTTGAATCTGGCAGCCACGATCACCTCCCTGAATGACCTTAGCCACCCTCTTCTTAAAAGGGCTCTTATTTTTCCTTGGGCCCCACTTTTTATATGAACCTGGGCTGTGATCATGGGCCTAACTCTCAAGCACATCGTGATTTCATGTTTCTTGAGTTCACGTCATGCTCCATGTTGAAATATCCAAAACACGAAATCACAATAGCTTGGATTGAGTGACGCACGTCTCCTTGCATCGGATGACCTAGATCATATCGACATTTCAGGACCTCAGACCATCGACACTTATCACGTCAACCTTCCTGAAAAGTCTTTTTCTTCATTTTGGATCTTGCGCCACGTGTCCTTCTAAAATGGATGACCCAGATCATATCATGACTTCGTGTTTTGCGAGTCCTCAAGACTTCACCCTTTAAATTCCCCATTCTGCAAGTCAGCGAAATGTTGATCCTGTGCCATGAATCCCTCAGGATCAAAGGCTAGGATGGCCTCATGATTTCGGACCTCTAGTTGATACTATACTTCATGCAACTGTATGGTCCCGATCACCCAATGGCCATCGATCTAATCTGCACAGAGGATCCCTGTTTTTGAAAGTTGATCGTGCCCACTCGCTTGATTTGATTTTATATATCAAACTACTTCAAGTGTTGCGTGTGTTTCTCACGAATGCAGCCTGTGTAGATTACTTGAATGAGTGGTTGAGGGCTCGGGATGATAAAAGGACCAACGACATAGGTAAGAAAGAGAAGTGATCATCGTTAGGAAAAACAAAAGGGCTTAGGATCGATAGTTCTTAGGTGCTCCAACAAGGAAAATAGGTCGATCAACCAGATGAAGGAAGACAGAAGGAAAACTACAAGACGTGAGGTAAAACTTACAATCGAGTCTACAACAAAGGGGGAGAGATAGAAAAAAATACAGACTTAGGTAGAAACCACAAACCCTTAAGGTATTGACAATTTTATGTGATAACATTAGGCTACATGGGGGATGGCATGCTCCCTGCGAGTTGCCAAGAACATGCAGCTCCAATGCCTTCTGCTTTGGGTTACGGAGTCTCCTACTACAAACAAAATAAACATAAAACATGAACGGTATTTACAACAGTAGGACGCCGACTGCGACTTTAAATAAATAAAAAATTCAGGGAGTGCCCATTTACAGGGCAACTAAAAACTATGTTACCCTCCAAATTTTGCAACCTATAAGTATTATTTGAAAGAGTCTCAGAAATTTTGAAGGGTCCAATCCAAAGGGCTTCAAATTTACCATGCTTTCCCTTGTCGTGTATGGGTGCATCCCATTTTAGTACTAGATCTCCCAGCTGGAAATATTTTTCTCTTCTCTTGTTTTCAAATGATTGTTTGATCCTCTCCTGCTGGTCATGTGCCCTGTCTATCACTTGCTCTCTAGTCTTCTTCAATTATACCAACTGATGTATCCTTCTGATCATGTCATCGAGCTCTCATTTCCAGTCCTGAAAGAATTTCGCTACAGGAAGGGCAAGCTGAGGAGGAAAGACTGCTTTAGTTCCATATACAAGTTGGAAAGGAGATATTCCCATGGACCTCTTTGTTGTCACTCTATCAACCCATAGAGAAAATTTGAGCTTTGAATCCCATGATTTCTTGTTTTCCTCCAATAGTCTTTTGATGATCTTTGTCAGGATCTTGTTGGAGGTTTCTGTTAATCCATTGCCTTGCGGATAGTAAGAGGTGGAATGGATTAATGAAATTCCAAACTGCTCACAAAACTTGATCAATGGTTCAACCCTGAAGGAAGCAACATTATTAGTAACAATTTTTTTCGGGAAACAAAACCTTACTCTAATATCTTCGAGAAAACCAATGATCACTTTGTGAGAAGCACTCYTGGTGGGGATAGATTCTATCCACTTGGTAAAATAATCTGTTGTAATTAAAATCCACCTGTGTTGACCACTTGAAGGAGGATGAATTTCCCCAATAAAGTCTAGTCCCCATTGTTGAAAGGGTTCCGAAGATAGTACAAGCTTCAATGGAAAAGACTTGAGCTGCTGCTTCCTAGAGAATTTATGACATTTAATACAAGCCCTAATTTTCACACAGACATCAGTGAATAGAGTAGGCCAGTAGTACCCAGACCTGAGAATTTTGTAGGCTGTATTTTTCCAGAAATGATGTCCCCCACATAGGCTTTCATGGAACTCAAATATAATCCTTTGGGCCTCTTGTGGGTCTAGAAATCTCAAGAGCACTCCTAGAGGGTCTTTCCAATACAAGACCTGGTCAATAACGAAATACCTAATTTCTTTGAGACTTAAAGCTCTTGCCTTTATTTTTCCCATACCATATGGAGGTTGTAACTCCTACAAAAAAAAAATTAATATTTGTGTACCAGGTGCATCCTGCTAATGGAGGGTTGTTCTGAGGGCATTTATCGGCCACTTTAGCCTTTTGATTTTTTGAGCAAGTGTTTATGGAGTTAACCCCAAAATATTTACAATTAGATTCAACCAACAACTTGGCTAAACCTTGGCCTTTAATTAATTTGGTGGATTTTATTTCCAGGTCAAATTCAAGGATTTTGGTAATCCACTTGCTCCTTCTTCCATCCATGTCAGGATAAATGAGAATGTCCTTCACGGAGGCTGAAGGAACATATGAAATGATATTCGAATGAAAAACATAGACTCCTAAATATTTGAGATCTTTCGCTAAGGCATAGGCCTTCTTCTCCATGATGTCATATATGATATCTGCATCTCTTAATGCTCTACTAAAAAATGAAATAGGTTGTTCTAGCCCTGCATCATTCTTCTATAGTAAAATAGTTACCACTGTGTCAAAAGAAGCAAAAGAGAAAATCAAAAAATCCTTGGAGTAATCAGGACTCATAAGCACAGATGCTTCAGTAAGTTCCTACTTGATTTGGTTAAGGGATTCTCTGGGCTCAGCAGTCCATTTTACTTCATTCCCTTTCCTGAGCATAGCGGTGATATGTTTCAATAATTCAACAAAATTTGAAACAAACATTCTCAGAAAATTATTTTTTTTCCAAGAAAGAATGAACCTCCTTCTTGGACATGGGAAGTGACAAGGCTTGAATAACTTCCACCCTGCTTTGATTGATCCTGATTCCCTTGGTTGATACAATGTGTCCCAACGATTTTCATTCCTACATAGAAAATAAAGACTTGTTGGGATTTAAGGAGAGACCAAACCTTCTGCATTTCGAGAAGACCTTTCTCATATGTTGTCAATGTTCTTTATCAGATTTGGAGAAGATTGTTATGTCATCTAGATATATGACCACAAATTTATCTCTTTCTCCAAAGAATGCGATGTTCATGGCTCGTTGGAAGGTTTCTCCTGAGTTCATCAATCCAAAGGGAATTTTGGCATACATGAATGTTCCCCAAGGAGTGGTTAAGGCTATCTTTTCTCTATCTTTAGGAAGGACAGATATCTAATTGTAGCCAGAAAAGCCATCAATCATGGAGATCCTAGATGCACCTGTCACTCTCTGCAACATGTGTTCCATCTTTGGAAAAGGGTAATTGTCCTTCTTTGAGCTTCTGTCTAGATTTATGAAATCGACACAGAGTCTGATCTCTCCATTCTTTTTCCTCACCGGGACCATGTTGGCCACCCATTCATAATATCTCAAAGGGACAATGATTTGGGCATCCAACAACTTCTTTACCTCTTTCTCCATGATGGGAAATAACATAGGATTTATCTATCTTAACTTCTGCCTAAATGGTTTGGCCTCCTCTTTCAATGGGATATTTTGCTCGATGACGCTGGTGTCATATGTTCTGAGGTATTCATAGGTACAAGCAAACACATCAGAAAATTCTCTTAATAACTCAACATACTCGACCCACTGCTCTCTTGACAAGCTGCTTGACAGCTTGAAAAATTTCAGATCCTTCTTTGTGCCAATATTGCACTAAGCCACATCAACATAATCATTTGAGAGTCTACCCTTTACTGCCACATCGTTCCCATAGAACAATATTTATAAAGGAACTAGTCCCTTTGGAATGTGGTTGTTAGGTAGCTGAACAATATGGTGGTTAGCAATTTTATTTAGAAACACATCAACATGAGGGTCAACTTCGGGATCATGATCCTGATCAATGTGTAATGCAGAGAACTCATCAAACAACTTAAGAAATCTTCTAATTTAAAGATCATCCTCAAGCACCTTCCAATGATTTATATTACCAGGGACAAAGGGCCTTTACTGCCACATCATTCCCATAGAACAATCTTTCTAAAGGAACTAGTCTCTTTGTAATGTGGTTGCTAGGTAGCTGAACAATATGGTGGTTAGAAATTTTATTTAGAAACACATCAACGTGAGGGTCACCTTCGGGATCATGATCCTGATCAATGTGTAATGCAGAGAACTCATCAAACAACTTAAGAAATCTTCTAATTTAAAGATCATCCTCGAGCACCTTCCAATGCTTGATATTAACAGGGACAAAGGGCCTATATCTAGTATCCACATCATACTTGAGCTTAGGTGGTAGTGGGACCCTAAACTGGCTCATTGAGACGACCAAAGAATCAACCATAGTATTTTCCTCTCTTGGAATAAATGAAATGTTGAAGGCTGAGAAGACATTGTCAATTAAGTCCCACACCTCATTCATGTAAGTCCTTAGACTAGGGTTCTTGGCTTGATAAAGATTTTTAACCTGATGAACAATTATTTCAACATCTCCAAATACTACTAGATCTTCAATTCCCATGTCTTTTGCAGCCCTCAAACCCAAAACAAGAGCCTCATACTCTGCCACATTATTGGTAGCTTCAAATTCTAGTTTATAGGACAAAGGTATGGCTTCTTGACAAGGTGACACAAAAAAATACTCTGGCACCAACACTTTCCCTAGAAAAGGCTCCGTCAAAGTACATCTTCCACATAGAAGTAGTTGGAGGAGGTATTTCACGAAAATAAATGGGTTGCTTTATAAATTCAAGAGAAGCTTCAAGAGTATCTGTTAGATGTAAAAAACTAGAACCCAAATCAATGTCGAGTGCAAAGATAGGATGATTGGTAGGTTCTGCTTCATCACTAATAATGTAGGCCAACTGAGCTTCCCTATACAACCTCCTATGCTCCCCTATGAACACTGGAATGGTAGCATATGTGAGGTCCATATGCAAGGTTCCCCCAAGTATTTTTATCCAATACCTTGAAAAGAGCATGCCAAACTTGGGGGGAACATCAGCCACCACAATATCCATGACCACGCTCTTCATGGGCAGATGAAACAAGGTCACGACCAGATCTTTGATGACCCCAAGACATTGCACTATCTGTGAATCAAAAGAATACAAATCATGATAAGCCTTTGTGATTTATAACCCTATTTATTCCATGATGGTTTTGGCCACAAGATTATGAGATGCCCCTGAATCCATCAAACAATTATGCAACACCTTATCATGTATGTTTAGTGATGTATAGAAGGGAGGGGATGAATCATTTCTATCTTCTACCATAGGACCTAAAATGACTGTTGGTTTTTCATCTTGAAGATTTACTGAGTCTATGGAATGGAAAGATGGCTTCGAATGCAACAGCTTAGAGAGGGATTTTTTTAAATCTTCATGCTTGAATAGCTCTGAAAGGTTTACATGAATTCTGATCTTTTGAATTTCATTCTCAAAGCTGAAAGAAGAAAGCGGCTTCAAAACCTCTCTCACTTATGGGACAGGGTCTTTGGGTATCAGTGAGGGGTTATGAGCTTTCTTTTCTTTGTTGTTGTTTTCTACGTCTTTAGAAGGCTTCTTTGCTCTGGAAGGCTGATCAAGGACATCAGAGTTCCCTTCTTTCTTCCTAGACCTAAGATTGTATTTATTGGGATTACTATTGGATTTCTCACCCTTACGTAGCTCATTTATTTCACTTTTCATGAGGGATTCCTCATATGCAAATTGAGTCAAATGGGAAAACAGGGAAGTGTCTCCAAGACAATGGATTTCAGGATCAAGCTCTTCTTCCCCCCTCTCTTCATCAACAACTAGGTTATTTTGGAGAGATGTTTAGATTTTCTGATCATCTCTCGATCTTTTTTTGGGCTCTCTCGAGAGTATTTGACCAGAATTGTTTGGTCTTTTGAAGCTGGCTCTGTTATTAGCATTTTGAGGATTTTTGTATGTCTGATTCCCCTCTACTTCCAATCCTTCCATTATAGTTGAAAGTGATTTAAGAAACTTGGTTACTTCATCCATTTGAGGGGGGGCAGGTAGAGGAACCTGACGTGGAGGCTTCAAATAGTCCCCTTGGTATGTCCCTATAAGCCTTATTCCCAAGTTGGTTTACTGCCAATACGTTAGACTCTACTTCCAGGGCTGCATCTTTCATATGATCCAATGAAGTAGCTATTCTCTCTCTCAAAAGGAGGCAGAAATTAGGGTCAAAAGCACTAGCATAGGTAATCTTGGCAGAGGCTTACATGAGCTTTATCTCAGCGAGGGGATCTTATTGTACATCTTGTTCAATCTTTTGGAGAAGTTAGAGATAGATTCTCCCTCCTCTTTCTTCAGAGCCCAAGCCTATGTAATATAGTACATAAAGTCTTTTTTATCCACCCATTGTCTCAAGAATAAATTATCCAAAGCTTCAATCCCGGCCAATGGATCAAGGGGTCCAAAATTATCCAAAGCTTCAATCCCAGCAATGGATCCAGGGGTCAATCCCCTAAACCATTTCCTAACCTCACCATCAAGGCTCTGGACAAAAAATCTCATCCAGACATCTTCATTTTCAATATTCAAATTTTCTGCATAACTGTAGAAGGCAACAAGGTTTTCTTTAGTAGTTATGTCTTCTTCTCTCGTGAACTTGTGAATATACTTTAGGTAATCTCCAACAGGGAGAGTATTCATTGGCTGAGGTAGGACTAAAGGGGCATATATTGCAGCCACTATGGCATCTATTCTTTTCCTAGGAGGGTTAGCACCTACCATAGGGATGGTAGGTGGAGAATAACTAGGAGGGGAAGGGGTTCGAACAGAGAAGACTACAACTGAGCTTCTAGGAGGAAAGGGAAATAACAAAGGATTTGGAGAAAGGGCTACAAGGCTTGAAGGAAAAGAGGATTCTCTTTCTGCAAAATCAGTAACTCTAATAGGAGGAGTAATAAAACTTGGAGTGGGAAAATATTCTGAGGTCTGGGTTCTATACCAAGGTACAACTTCAGGGGAGAGAGGCGTGACAAGTATATTTCCCTCCAAATCCAAACCAAGAGGGGAAAACTCAACAAGAACACTCCCAAAATTTAAACTTCAGAAAACTCCAACATATGGTATAAAAGGAGAATGAGAAGAAACTATCATAGTTTCTAAAGGAGGACAATGAAAATTATTAGAAATACCTAGTTCAACAGCTAAATTACCTTCTCGAGGGGCCTTTCCCTTTCTGACAATTTTCTCTGGGTCAGCTTCAGGTGTTGCTAAAGGCAGTTGTGGAGTAGACCTCATGTGTCTGAATCTAGAAGCCACAGCTGAAACAGTGGAGTCACCAGTGGATTCACATCAATGGAGTCACCACAGTGGAGTCACCAGGTGCACAGTTGAAATATTTGATGTACTAAGTTCTGATGCACCTTCAGAACTAGTAAGATTTGTCATTCAATCCCAAGGAAAATCTTCAATTTCGTCCCCGACAACGAAACTAGAAATGTTAGCACCATAAGTCACCTCTGGATTGCTACAGAGGTGATATGGATTTTATGAGTAGAAAAAAATGAATACAGATTATTAACAGATTCTTAACACAAAATAATAGAGATACAGTAAAACTAGTTTTCTATTCAATAAAGAAATAAGTTGAAACTGTAAAATGTAGCGGAAACAAGCTTGCTAGAATGGTGGTGGCTTATCTCTGAGAAGAGATGTGACGATAGTGTGCATTCTAAAGAAGAGGGTTACAATGAGGCTCTGAAGGAATTTTAACAATAATCAATAATTCCAAAAACACTAGACATCCAAAAACCTAACACTAGGAGATGAAGCGCCAAAAGTCATGTGGGCCCCGTTTGAGTAAGTTAGTACATCAACTTCCCGAGGTCGTAACTTTTGCATACGATCTCCGTTTTAGGCCCGTGATAGCCCGTTGGAAAGGTATCATAGAGGAGATTAATTTTGGGGTATCAATAATGCCTTATTTTTATCATTA
>SNQJ01S0111981.1:28714-54723 GCA_010110895.2 Picea sitchensis | reverse complement strand
AATCAATATTAGAAAATAATCATGCATAATGAGAGAATGAGCTATCATTGTACTTTTATATCCCTTTTTCTTTTTTCTCTCTAATATTTAATTATAAAGTAATTTTATAAAATCTCCTTTTAATATTTATCTCAAAATCACTTTATAACACCCTTTTAACTCACAAAAGTGATTTATGCTATTTAAAAACATTTCCAAATCACTTTTCATCCTCCCAACATTTAAAGCTTTTCATCTTGATTCCAACAAGCTGTTACACTAAGGTGCCCCCCTTAATAATTTAATAAAAATAGTAACCTTAGTGAAATCAATTAAATAATGCCCAATACCACTCTTAGATTACGGGAATGGTCGAAATGCATCATAATCGAAAACTGACTGCGCATGAATGATCCCGATGATGAAAGATGATAAACGGATGTGGTCGGGTGACATATAGCTCTTATAAACCATCTGAGCTCACTGGTAACATCAAATTACCCCTCTGATTAGGCTAACACAAACCCAAAAATTCATTTACGATTGTAGAGCTAGAGAACCCAAAAATGGGGACATTACAGTCCTCCCTTCCCAAAGATTGCTTGTCCTCAAGCAATGCCATCACAACCCTTCAATCAACAAGTTGAACCAAACTAAAATTGAGAATGATCCCAAGGTCCCAAACCAACTTGGAAGATGTAAAGCACCCTCTGCTCAAAACATTGTCCTACAAAGTACTAACACAAGAGGCCACTTGAATACTACCGATAATTAGAGAAATCATACACTGCAAAAACTCGGTCAACCCCTCAAAGAATTTCTCTTCTAGAAAACCAATCCAATGCACCATAGGGGTAAACTCCTAAAGGTAAAAATTGTCTCCCTCGTCTTCATTAATTTCTAAACTGCCAAACAATGTAATCCCAGGGTCCCAAGCTAGTCTTAGAAAGGAACCACCATGTCAACATTGTGCCACTCTGATCATAATGGTCTGACTCTCGTGTCCAAGTTGCATTCTCCTCTCATGGAACCCCAAGTTGAAATACATGTAAGGATTGAACCCACTACCATGAATCATATCATGCAAAGGCATCTCATTGAAGTCAAAGTCTTCAAATCCACTGGTGGACTCGATCTTGGGTATCAGAAAACAAAATGTGTTTCGTTATATAGAATAAGTCCCATCATCTCCTCTCATGATAGTCCAAAAGTGAAACAAATCAATCACTATCACATCTCTTCCAACCATTATCAAACTTTGAAGCAATCTACAAATCAAATAACTTCTTGAATCACACTTCCAAGTTAGAAGTCCACCATCCCCAATACCTACTAACTCTTGTTGTGCTACACGGATAACCACTGGAATCCAAATAATCCAAGTCTTTGATTCTTGTTTTTTTATGCAATCATTTGGTAGAAACAAAGTAGGAGACCTCATGATACAATCCTTAAGAAAAAAGGATGGGACAACATTATGAACCAACATATTGTCCTCACAAAAATATGTCTCCTCTCTTCACACGGATTATCAACAACAATCTCCACATCACCACTATATACCATTGTATTATTCCACTCCCTTTTAATCTTATCCTATGCATTTTCTCCACTAATGTCATATGAACCTGGATCCTAGATTGATGTATCCACATTTGTAATATACCCATTCCTACAATCAGTGGAAACATACACTTCCATGTGGACTGGTCCACAAGGTATATGCTCAGCTATCTCATATGTAGTTATGACTTGATCCTTCAATGGGCTCTCCAAAATAGGTGGTTCGTGATCCCCATGATGCAAACTATGTGTATAATCAAAAATTTCTTAATCATACCTCTCTTCAATCCCTTGCAAATCTAATTGCCCCTCCTCCTTGACCATCCCAAGAGTCTCTTCTGTCAAATCCTAAGTACCACTAGCATCCTCATGTGTTATGAATTCCATAGATGACTGAGTCTCTGATGTGGATGATGAAGAATGTGCCAAACTCAACTCCACACAAAGCTCATCAACCTAAATTTTTTATCTTGAAGGGCCATCTGAGTGATCTTCAAAGAATCCTTCATAACCTGAAGCTCATGGATAAGCTTCTCAATTTTCTCTTCTTTCCCTTTTAGTGCATTAAAATAAATCTCATCAAGCATAGGAATATTATCTCTATTTGAAATTAGGTGTAGTTAATTAGATTCCATCACCAACGACGCTTCTCTAAGTGCTTGAAAATATGCAAGGAAAAGTTATCCTTCAAAATTCTTATGTGTCCCTGGAGGCTCTTCCTTCCAACAACAATTTTTCATCAACTTATGAGTATCATCCAAATGTTGTATGGTTTCAATGATCATGTCTTCCCTTACCTTCAACTGCCATGCCAAATGATGGGACTCATGGGAACTATCATCTTCATACAAATTTTACGATTTGTATTCATAGTCATGCTTCCCAAAATCTGCTTCCTCTTTTTCATCCTTCCTGCATAACTCCCAAGAAATTAGATCAACATCCAAAGGAAATTTACCCAACACAAATATTTATCATGATTAGGTACTAACATACCCAAATCATCATAATCATCATATGTGCAATCAGCATGCCCATCATAAGCATCGGTGTTATCATCCTCATAGGATAGCTCTAATGGTGTATGAAAGGTTGTTATTTTGTCAACCCCATTGCACACATCCTCAACCAAAACAGATGAATGCACTTCCAAGAATTCATCCTTGGGTTCTGTCAAAATTCCATCACGAGGTGAGGCATTCATGTCACCAACCACTTCATATTTGAACCCTTATTTTTTCTTCCCAACTAATAAGTGATGCTCCAACAACTCATGGTGCTCTAACAATTTTTTTAGATTCTTTTGATATTCTTGAGAAACTTGTAACAATTATGCCAATAGTTCTTGATTTTTCTTCATCTTCTTAACCAGCTAAATGCAACCTAAGTTACCACTACTGAAATTGAAGGGTATAAGTGTTGGTCACTTATCGGAAACAATCAGAAATATATTTCAATGATTTCCCCCTCAGGCTGGCAAGATGCACAGCTCTGATACCACTATAATATCTCCTCTTGGACTGTTGTTATATTTGATGCCAACTATTGTTGTGTTTGGTACTTTTTTTTGGTTTGGAACTTTTGTCACACAATTTGCAGAATGCTCAAATACCACTGTAAATCCCTTTTTGTTGTTGATATGAATTTGTGAGTTTATTTGTTTCCTTGATGCAAATGTCAAGTTCCCTCTTTTAGGGTTGTTGATAAGTTTGTTTACTATTGTTATGGTTTTCTTGTTTATGGGTTTCAAAACTCTTTTTACAAATAGTTACATAACAACTAGAATGCCTTTGGCACACAGAGAATTTATGGACATTCAATATAAAGAAAACGGAGATCACATTCAACAATGATAATAGTTCATTCTTGATTGTAACAACTGAGTAAACCCAACAACATAATCCAGTTATTTAACCTTTTTCTAACTTGTAGATGATATGCTTTGGACAACAACTAATATGTAAGACTCCTATGTATTTCTAGAAGCAAAGATACACCCAAAATAGTAGTGGAATGGCACAATGTGTTGAGTAAATGAAAGTAAGTAGAAGAAACTCTTGTAGAAATGGTTTTTTGCTTGTGAAGACTCGTATGAACCTCTTATGGGCTCCCATTAACTGTCAAAATAGGGCACGGTCCCCCTTTTGAAATAAATCAACTATAAATCGGTCCTCTTGCCTATACCACGAGTTGTCAAAACTGATGCAAACTCTCCTCCAATCCACACAATCTATTATGTGGAGGTTTGATCTTCCCTAAACCCTTCGACTTGCATACAAGAGGTGTGCCTCCTCTCTAAAATCCCACTATCTGGAAATGGAGGATTTGGCTGCCATAATCACCATGCAAATGCCCACACTACATAGCAAAAATGATATATCTTCATTTTACAATCAAAACCTGCGAGAAACTTGTATGATCTCTCCAACCGATTGACTGGGGTGGATAGTTTCACCACCGAAAACAATCTCCTCAAGGGTTTCAACCCAAAACCCTCAAAAAACCACTAAATCTCTCCAAATCAATATCAAAAAATAATCATGCATAATGAAAGAATGAGCTCTAATTGTACTTTTGTACCCTTTTTTTCTTTTTTTCTCTCTAATATTCAATTATATTTTAACTTTATAAAATATCCTTTTAATATTTCTCTCAAAGTCATTTTATAACACCTTTTTAACTCCAAAAAATGATTTATCTTATTTAAAAACATTTTCGGGCATTGAAAGTCACTTTTCATCCTCCCAACATTTAAATCTTTTCATATCGATTCCAACGAGCCATTACACTAAGGTTCCCCCCTTAATAATTTAATAAAAATAGCAACCTTAGTGAAATCAGTTAAATAATGCCCAATATCACTCCCAAATTAAGGGAACGGTCGAAATGCATCAGAATCAAAAACTGATTGCGCATGAGTGATTCCGATGATGAAACATGATAAACAGACCTGGTCGAGTGACATATATCTCTTCTAAACCATTTATGCTCACTGGTAACATCAAATTACCCCTATGATCATGATGACACAAACCCAAAAATTCATTTCCAATTGCAGAGCCAGAGAACCCGAAAATGGGGACATTACATTTATGCCCGATGATTGCCAATATGTATAAGTTGATCCCACCCACAACCAATCTAGATAATAATTTTACTAAAGAATTTATTCAAAACGAAGTTGAAAATGATGAATTGCAGATCGTTGATTTAATTAGAGAATGGTGGAATGATCCTGATTCTTTCAAAATCATAGGAGACAAGATTTACTCTATCTTGAGATTAAATAAATCCCTCATGTTGTTGCCATCATGTTATGTCGCCTATATGGTGAAAAAGACTCCTCTAAATTTAAGTTGGGTCGACCCCCTCTTATCCATCAAGTTCTCACAGGGAAAATCTTTAATTAATCACATATCCTTTCTGCTAATATCAAACATGAGGTTCAAAAATATTAGGAGGCACCTCTAGGATATTGCCCATAATTTTTTATTTATGCTTATCTGACCGATGTTGTTTGTGCAATTACCCATTTTCTCCTTTTAGCTTGGAATTGGTCTCCTTCTGAAGAGGCAGTTCACCTATACTGCTCTAAAATGTGGACAATTAATTGCAAGAATTTTTTCTATGACATCTATAATTTCTTCATGATCCCTCTACATTTGCTTTTAAAAGATCATCCAACCCCTAGATTCACTCAGGAAGCCATGAATACTAACAAAGAAATTGTTGACTGGTTTGTGGATGAGGAATTATCATACATCAGAATTTATGGTTGTGAAGGGGCTCCTCATCTCTTACCTAGATATGTCCCAGACATGCTAGCTTTGATAGAAATTGCATATCATATTGTCAGTATCGGCATTGATCCATTCCTTTCCAGAAATAAAAAAAAGCAATGGCCTACATTTCCAATTTCACTAGGCATTTTCACTTTACTAAATGCAAAACATGCTCAGAAGGAAGTGGATCAATTGAATGGAATTTGGCTAGCCCAAGATAATTTCAAAAAACATGATCCAACAAGAGATTGTTTAAAAACATTGTGTTGTGGTCAAGAGTAAATCATACATCCATGAGGATGATGCACTTGATATTGTTTTTCAGAAAGCCATAATTTTTCATGAAGTATCTCAGAGAATTGATGCTATAAGAAAGAATTCCAATTTTTCAAACTTGATTGATTGCCAACTTAAAAGGAAGAAATCCTTCCTTAAGGAAAAGAATCAAAAGCAGGGTATTTAAGCAATAGAGATTGATGAAGATGAGGATGAATTATCCAAGTCTGAAACTGAACAAGATCACAACACTTCAACAATGGATTAACAAGTAGATGGACATGATCAACAAAGGACTACAACATGGGAACATGACTTGAGAAAAACAACAATATAGACTCCCATCAAAACTCCCAAAGTCAGTAAAGAGTTTAACACCAACATTGATATGGAACACTCTCAAACAATAGGTATTCCTATTACTGCTCTTATTGATACTACCCACATAACTATCATTCCAGATGGAATGGTTACAACCTCTTTAGATCTTGATAGCCTCCAACATATTCAATATATTGTTTTATCCTTGGATAATTATTCTTGTGATGACAAGACCAAGACCATTATTAAGAGAATGACTAAAAGAAGAAAGACTACTCACCACGAGGAAGTCACGCATGAAACAATTCAACTCTGGGGCGTTGCACATTTAAATGATGGAGAATTTGCAGAGGAAGTTGTTGATGCCTTGGGAGTGATTGCCAATGCAAACAAATTGTTTGTAAGTAAACTGTCTTCCCAATTAAAACAAGAAAGGAAAAAAGTGGAAAAGTTGCAGGAACAATTGAAGTCACAGCAAAACATTTCGTCACGGGAACATGAATCCCAGCTGAAGGATCTTTCAGAAGAAAATAAAATCTTTGTAGATACCATTGTACAGTTGACAACCAAAATATGTGAGATTAAAGTTGAACACAACTCACAGGTGGCTATGTTTCTTAATGAGAAAGAAAAATTGAGCAAAAGTTATGAGAATCAAGTAGATACTCTGGCTTCTCAGTTATAAGAAACGAAAATCAAAATTGTGATTTTTGAAACTTTAAATAAAGAAGCAACGGAGTTGAGAAACAAACTAGCTTCTTTACAAGAGTTACTTTACACCAAATTGTATAGTATCAAAGAACATCATGAACAAGTACTTTGGTTCTCTACAGTGTCTCAAGCATAATTTGAAAAACAAAAGGAAGCACAAGCTTTATTTGAAAATATGAAAATCTGGGAAACAGAGGGAGTCGATCTTCCTCGAGGTTGCTCCATATTCTCCAAAAAAGAAAAACTACAAATTCAAGCATCACTTGACTCCTGACACAAGGAAACAATCAAGAGTTGCTCAGACTCGTGGGATATAGCTCTAGATATAATTGATTATTATAATATGCCTCATGTGCAGTTTATGGGCCAATCTGTACCTTTGTTTGATTGTCTAAACGTTGTGCAACAACATATTTGTTCAAGGATAGATGGGATTACTCAACTTAGTTTCTAGAATATTGACAATGTTACACAGTTCATCACTCGGCCTGCAAAATGTTACAAATCCATTAATGATTTCCTGTTGAAATTCAAATATGGTCATGAGGAAATATTTAATAAAACTATCGATGCAATTTGAATGAGGAAGTCCCCAAGCCACCATTAATTGCACTAATATTAAACAAAGTTCTCATATGGCAAAGTCAAGTGCAGATGCAAGAGGGAAAATTCAACAAAGGAGTTGTTAGTGTTAAGGAGAACATCTCTCCTTAATATCAGTTAACAAATCAAATCATTATCTGGACCTATCAGTTTGATCAAATCGTGGAGATAGTTCTACGATTTAGCACCTTTTTCTTCTATTTATTGTAATTCTATAGAAGGAACAAAGGGTTGGAAAATATGGAGAAAAAGACTAAGTGCACTATTGCCAGGTCTATTTTGTAGATTTGAAGACTAGTGTTGGCGGATTTTTACTGTATTTTGTGTCTGGTACCATTATTCATGCATAAAATACAAATTTTTCAAGCCATCATTATCTGTCTCTCAGATTTATTTAGTGAATGACTGTTTATATTTGTTGTCTTTGCACTTTTGTTAGAGTACTTAAAAATGTATTATGTTATTTCATTATTAATTTAATTTGATTAGAACATAAATGGATTCAGATATGAGTATACATGTTCATGGTGTCTTTGTAACTATTTACTAAGTGAATCATTGATGTGTATTTGTTTTAACTGTTGTACGATTATGTGAACTATTTCCATAGTCTGTTAGCTTATCCTTATCTCATGTTAAATCCATGATATTCAATTATAACTGAGTGTGAGTATACATATTTGTACTTTTGTTAGTAACTAATTATTGATTTAAAGTTGATGTGTATTTGTTTTAACAATTATCAGGTTGTACAAATTGTTTCTGTAGCTTGATAGTCTATCCTTACTTCATATTCAGTTTATGTTATTCTTCTTGCTCCCAACTGAAATACTATGAACTACTTATATATCCCAGTTAATATAGTGTAGCTTTAGAATAGAGTTAGATTAGTTCTTTCTTTTTCTGTATATTAGCTTAAAAGGGCTTCAACAAAAGTCTCCTTTCGAGGAGCAAATCCACTCAGTGGCAACCAAGCCCACATACCGGTGAGGATCGCCATCCCAAATGAGTATAAACCTAATTGAGGCCTTGATTGGGTGATTTCTCCACGTTGTTTGCCAAGAATTTGTCTAGACATCAACACCAAGGAGGGGGTCCTCTGAGTAATCTACTAGTTCTTCCTCATCACAGCCATCCTTGCATGACTTGGAGTTAGGTCTGTATTCTCTACGAAGCGTCAGCCACTGACATCATGTGAAGGATCTGCAAAACCCCTAAATTCCTAAAATTGTAGAGCCATCCAACTCTTATCGAGTTATAGATTATATATTATGTACTTTATTGTCATGTGATTCTTTAGTGATTTCTTGGAATTTTTGCTTCTCATTGAATTTTATATATAAGATAAGAAGAACTTAGATCTAGTGGATGTTTATGTATGAAGTTATCTACATGTTATTGAATTATGTGATCCATGTTTATGGGATCATTATTTATAAATTATATATTATGTACTTTTTTTCCATGTGGTTCTTTAGTGATGTCTTAGAATCATTGTTTGTCAGGAAATTTACACACACACACACATTTTGAAGACAAGTTCTTTAGAGTTGGTGAAAGAGAGACACCTAGTTCTAAACCCCCATCTAACAACAATAGAAGATGGATGTCTTCTACACCCCCATATGATAATAGTGGAAGATGAACACCTAGTGACAAAGAGACGCCTAGTGACAGAGAGACACCTAGTTATACACCTCTATTGTGATAGGGAGCGATCCCCCACTAACCATGATAAAATCAATGGAAAAACAAACAAAAGATGTTATGGCCATGTTTCTAGATTAGTTATGTATGTCAATACAAACAAGAATGTATGAAAAAGAATGCATGTGGCTAGGTGGTTATTCCCTTTAAGTTGTATTTCATAGGTATCCCTAAGAGAGTCTCAAATACTCCAAATTCTCCAATCCTCTCTTCTAATCTACACCTAATGTGAAACACAAACTTCCTCCAATAATCAAGTATAGAAATCAAGCTGTCTAAGCATATGAAAAGAGTAAATAACTACTCATAACCAACTAATCTTAATTGGCATCAAGTAATAAATCCCTCCATAAATCATGTAATCAACCATGATGAACAAAACGAATTACACATTGATTGTGAGATTTGGGAGGGACAAGCAATGATAGGCTCTTCTCACCTTTCAATTTTTTCTCATTTCTTTTCTTTCATTTTTTTATGCTTTGCATTTCCTTTTCTTTTCTTCAACCCTCATTGGTGTCAAATTCCTTGTGGGTATTGTGTCTCACAATGATTTGTTTTTTTAGTCCATTTTGGATCACATTTTTTCTCTTAGTTAATTTATTTATAGACCACAGTCAACTTCCACGATGAAACCAAGTCTCCTATAAAAGACCTTTAAATATATTGATTTTGACACAAACTTGTGCATAGGTTGCACATTGCCTCTATTGTTTTAGGACTACAAAAGTGAAATTTTCAAATATGGTTCCCAATCTTTGTTGGAGTTTCCAAGGGCCAAAATTGAAGGGGAAGGTTAGGGATCCTTACCCACATTGAGACTAAGGATATAGATTCCACACATGTATCAAAGTTTAGAAACCATGGTTTCATGGAAAGGTCAACATTGCCCCATAACTAGGGACCATATGGAGAATGCACAATGATAAGTATAGGATTCTTCCAACAATAGGGGATTCTAGGTTTGATTGACCTAATTGTGAAAATCCACCAAACTTGGCCAAAGATTGCTAAAGTGACAAATCAACCCTGAATTCTTATAAAATGCAATTTGCACCAAAGCTTCTTTTGCCACAAAAAATTAGGAATGTCGGCTAATTGTTTAATGGAACTGTGGTTGGAGGGAGACCGATAACTTAGGCCTATTGGACCCTTTGAGGAAAGGGATTCCTCGAAAGATTGTTTTCTAGCTCCTTCATCAACTAAGACACTAAGGCCTACTCCCATCATGAAAGGGTTGTGAAGAATGGAAGAAGGGGAAGCATTGTAGCGTCCACATATAATCCCCATTTTAATTAATGTAGCAATGTAGACATAATGTATGGCTACAACAGTGATGTATATGCAAATTGTATTTCTAATTTTAATAAATAAAATGTGATGCCAGGTTGTTAGGGGATATGGACATAGATGGGGAGTTTTGATTAATCCTAGGGAGGGAATGCTTGGGAGTGTCTAAGAGGGGCCAAGGGAAAATTATCCAAGGTATTAATCCAAACCACATTCTTGAAGTACAATATGATTATGTATTAAAATTCTATTTTTTGTTTGATTGTGGAAGAGCCAATCATTGAATTTATATGTATATAGAGGGTGGGTGTGAGAAGTCATATCCAAAATTTATTGAGAGCATGGAATGAGTACAATTATCTTGGTGAAGAGTGTAAGTCAAACAAACAAACAAGCCAAAGGAGAGGAAGAATTTTGTATGGTCAAGGGCAGGTTTTTAGACAATCATGTTTTGTTGAACAACAAGAGAGAGAATAGAGAAGATGGACATTGGAGCTAAAGCAATAATGGAGGGAAAATTATGGACCATTTGGGGAGCTAAACACTAAAGAAGTAAGTTGTCAAGCTGCATAAGAACTAGTTGTCAAACTGAAAGAGTGAACTCATGTGAGAGTTTCACTAACTTAGCAAGCTTGTTTGTTATTCTAGACTCTGGTATCTTTCCTAGCGGTGAGCTCCCATGAGTTTCTTAGTAGGTAGGATTCCTAGTTACCTAAGCTAGAGAGACCTTGATAAACAAATGGGTATGCACGATGGATTGAAAGCGGTGAAGGGGTACATTCCTTGGGTTAGGCAGGTCAGAAGGCTGGTGGAAAATGTAGGGATAGTTGCAGGAGAATACTAGTGGGTTGTGGAAATTTTGAGCTATATGAATTAGAGGGTGAGAGACCACCCTCTTTTTGTGGATTACTAGTCCCAGTTAGAGTGACTTGCTATTAAGATCTAGAACAACAAGTCTATGGTTGGGTGGAATGTTTGTCCCAAAAGTAGTTGGTTGCACAAGCGATTTAAAAGAATAAGTGTTTATTTGTTTATGTGTTATATTTATGAGCTTAATGGTTGTACATTCACTCTGTGATTAATAAGGATTTATATGTTGTTGTGTTGAGTTATTTAAACTACATTCATGTGATTTTTAGCATGTTAGATGCATTTAAATTGATGATAGCATAATGGTTAAATCTATGTGTAATTCATAAATAGTAAGCTACAGAAATTAGTTAGCACAAAATTTTAATTTATGTGTAAATCCATGTAATGGACCTCAACTAGGATGGAGAACGTTACAAGCATACCAACCCGAAGAATGAATATTCAAATGAACATGAAGAAATCCAATGCTTCTATAACTCCAATCCTTCGTATCAATGCTACCATTCACGTCTTCTTTCTAATCCTTCTCCATAATTGTGACTAATTTAAGAGATTTGTAGGTGAAGGAAAGAGGGTAAATGATGACGACTAAGGTGAGGAACCCTCGCCCTATAGAATGAGTGATATTGAACATGTCAAATCCATCCTTCCCTGCCCCATTGTTGTTCAATGCTAAAATTCATTGACCTTAAGGAGGACAAGTGGGGAAACATGGTGAGGTTTGACCCACTTATGATATCTTGGGCCCATACATACATGCATCCTACCAATATTTAAATGAAATTCATTGACCTTGAAGAGGAAAAGTGGGGAAACATGGTGAGGTTTGATCCACTTATGATATCTTAGACCCATACATACATACATACATCATACCAATTATTAAATGAAATTCATTGATCTTAAGGAGGACAAATGGGGAAACATGGTGAGGTTTGATCCAATCATGATATCTTGGGCCCATTACATACACACACACATACATCATACCAATATTTAAATGGTTTCTAATTAAAATACTCATCGACGGTTATAAGTATTTAATTGCGAATTGGACAACATGAATTGGATCCATTGGCGAGGAGCGAAGGAGTTTCACTAGTGGGTAATGTTTAATTCACATGAGGGATGTTCCTAAAGCCACGGGGTCAAATGTGTGGTTGCACCAACAGATATTATATTAAATGATCTCATGACTTAATGTCACATTAGTGGATCAAACTTATCGGTGGATCTCGGTGGCCATCCAACTTGTCCATTGAATCAACGTTTACGAGCCTATGGTTTGATAAACCATGGTATTCACCTTTTTGATGGGGAATGTAATGTAATTCCATCTCCATTTGTAATGTAATGTAATTCTACAGCGTTAATCGGATCCCATTAGAACTCTGCGGTTAAGTGCACTCAGGCTAGAGTAATACTAGGATGGGTGTTCTCCCAGGAGAGTTCTCTCATGGGAATTTTCTCCTCTCATTCTCTCATATATGATGAAGTGATCCAAGTTTATGAGCAAAACAAAATGAATAGCAGTTGAATGCAATATGCAGGAGATCACGAAGAACAATATGGATATCCGGTGAACAATAACTTATATTGAATAAGAAAATAGGCTTGTGTAAAAGCTAGCGGTAAAACAACTTGCTCGAATGGTGGTAGTTATCTCGAGAAGAGATGTGGGCACTATCTTCGATGCGAGCACAATAAGGGGTACAATGAGGCTCCATATGATTTTTTAACATTACTCATGAGTGCCAAGACCCTAGACATCCAAAACTAACCCTAGGAGATGAAGCGTAAAGTTGTATGGGCCTTGATGGGTAAGTTGGTGCCTCAACTTCACGGGGTCGTGTTTTAAAATATGATCTTTGTTTTATGTGTGTGATAGCCCATTGGAGAGGTATTTCATAGAGATACACATTATGCCATCAAATTTGACTATGGTAAGCCAAAACCTTGTTGGGGCCCCAAAGCTTGACACTAGAAGTACAAAAGATGTGTTGACATGAAAACTTCCAAAATAAGCTAGTTGGATTAGGTGAAGGACCACCAATCTCCACATGGAACCTATGTAGGGATTACGACAGCCAGTGCGGGACCCATGGTTACAGAATTACAAAGATGGATGTGTTGAATTGAAAATTGTTAAGATGAACCGGTTGGAATTTGGAATAGGTGGGTGGCCACAAATATCCACACGGATCAGTCCTCCCATAGGAGCAATGGTCTGCATTTAGTTGAGTCTATCGGTGGAAATTTGTACTCAATTTGGCCCTGGTGAGCCACTTGCCTTTGATGGGAGTTTCCCTACCTTGACAACCCGATAAAGTTGGATCCTCTGGCAGCAAGTGCCCTTGATGATATTGTCTACTATCTTGATCCAGGTGGATGCTTGTTCCATGCAGTTAGGATTGAGTTCTATAGGGTCCAAATGATCAACCACCTCCAAGGTGTCCATCATATGTGGGAAATATGGTTGAAGCAGCTTTAAATATTGGGTGCAAGCCAAAGGAAGGAAGTGTTGAGCTCAAAAGCATTGTAGGTGTCCAATAATGGTAGAAAGTATGGCCAAAGGAGGTCCACATTGAACATTGGGTGCAAGCCAAGGAAGGGGGGAGTGTTGAGCTCAAAAGCATTGTCACCCACAACCTTGGTGATAGTGTAAGGCGCATAGTGAAGTGGATGGAGATTCTGATGGAGCCCTCTGAGGCGCTCTTTCTGCAAATGTAACCAGACTTTGTCTCTCACCTGAAACTTGTGTGGTACCCGGTGTTGATCATGGTGTTGCTTGTACTTAGCATTGGCTTTCTACAAAATTTGATGGACCTATTGGTGGATGTGCTAAATTCACTCAATGAATCAGGTGGCTTTGTTGGCCTCAGACTGAACATGGGAAGATTCGACCTCTGTGATTGCCAAAGGTAGTGCAACATCCATGGGAGCCAAGGGTTGGAATCTCAGCCCCACCTTAAATGGGCTATGGCCAGTGGAGCTATGGAGAGCCATGTTGCAGTTGTGTTGAACATAGGGAAGACTCTCATCCCATGTACGTGGATGCTTAGAGTTATACATGTGAAGGATGTGCACAATCATTCGATTAACGACCTCAGTTTGACCATCGGGTTGGGGGTGGGAGGAAGTGGATTTAGTGAGCTTGGTGCCCAATAGTGACCAGAGGCTCGACAAAAATGTGCTGAGGAACTTTTTGTCCCGATCTGAGATGATGGTTTGTGGTATCCCAAAATGGACCCACACCCGTTCGAAGAAGAGATTAATAGCATATGTTGTTGTGATTCTCTTCTTGCAGGTTGTGAGAATGGCCATCTTTGAAAACCGATCAACCACCACAAATACACAATCATTGCCTTGCTTGGTGGACGGAAGCCCAGACATGTAATCCATCGAGATGGATTCCCAAGGCCTCTCGAGAGTAGGAATAGGAGTGTTCAAGGCTTGCTTCTTGATGGTCAGCTTGGCAATGGCACAAACAATGCAAGATTTGATATACTTGTTGACGTCATGTCGCATTTTTGGCCAATAAAAATGTTTTTGTAGAACGACCATAATTTTCTCCACACCAAAATGTCTTGCCATCCGACTATAGTGAGCCTCCCAAATCAACTTTGCACGATCACTTGTTGGAACACAGAGGTGGCCCAAGTGGCATAACAATCCATGTTGAATGTGAAAATATGTGGCATTTGCGCATGTACCCAAGAGTTGATAGGTGGTGGCGAAGTCAAGATCGCGCTGATAAAGTTGGGGCCACTTAGATGCCTCATGCCCATAGGAATGGAGCACGGTGGTGAGTGTAGCAACAGGAGGTCGACTGAGGCGCTCAACGACACGATTTGTGATCCCTGTCTTATACTTGATGTTGAGATGGAACTACTGCATATATGTGTACCACTTTTGATGGTGGTCGTTCTGCAATTTCCCCTGTGTCTGTATGAAATGCAAAGGCTTCTGATTAATGTGGATGATTGTCTCCTTTTCCATAATGTAATGTTTCCATTGGCGGCAGGATTGCACGATGGAATACATTTCCATGTCATAGGTGGGGTATTTTTGGACAGTATATGAGAGTGTCTCACTATGTTATGCCACTGGATGATCGTGCTAAGTGAGAACTACGCCTACAACATAGTCGGAGGCATCAATCTCAATCTCAAATGGTTTCTGCAGATCGGTTAAGGAGAGTATTGGAGCTGAGCACAACTGATGCTTCAAATCATCAAATTCTCATTGTTGTGCCTTCCCCCATGCAAACTTTGCCTTGCCACCGTCTTTGGTCACTTCACTGAGGGCCCATGCAATATGGGAGAATCCCAACATGAACTTACGATATAAGTTGGCAAGCCCCAAGAAGATCTGAAGCTCGATAAGTGTGGTCGAGGTTGCCCAGTCATGGATGACTTGGATATTAGTTGGATCCACATGTTCCTCATGCTCATCAACAATGTATCCCAAGTATTGGACCCTATTCATGCCAAAGGAGCATTTTTCCAAGTTGGCATATGGCTTGTGTTGTCGCAGAGTGCTCAAAACCTATTGAATATGTTGCATGTGTTCCTCCCAATTTTTATTGAAGATGAGTATGTCATCCAGATATACCACCATAAAAGAGTTAGTGAAGGGTTTCAATACATCATCCATCAACCTCATGAAAGTCACTAGTGCATTTGTTAAGCCAAAGGGCATGACCAACCATTTGAAGAGACCTTCTTTAGATTTGAAATTTGTCTTCCATACATCAGTTGGTTCTATGGGAACCAGACTTCAGGTCAATATTACTGAAGAAATTTTCCCCCTTGAGTTGGTCAAGAAGGTCATCAATGCGGAGAATTGGGTACCAGTTCCTGACTATGATCTTGTTTAATGCTCTGTAATCAATGCAGAACCGCCAAGTCCTATCTTTCTTCTGCACCAGTACAATCAGGGTTCCACGAGGAGAGGAGTTGGGTTGAATGTGCCCCTTTTGAAGCATCTCTCAGATCCGGCGCTTGATTTCATTATTTTCCATCAGCGAATGATGATAGACCAGTCCATTGGGAAGAGGTGCACCAAGGGTTAGATCAATTGGATGCTTGTCTTGATAGTGCATCGGTACCCCGATGGGTGAGGAGAATATGTCTCTGTACTCTTCCACGATCCTACCCACTTGCTTCTGCTGCAAAGAGAGGCTCTGTGTAGAGGTCACAGATGTGGCGACGATCTTCTGCTCACTGCAAGCACAGATCACAAAGAAGACGGACTTCCCAATCTCTGTGATGACCTTATTGCATTTCTTAGCAAAGATTAAAGAAACAGTGGTAGGTGGCGCTACCTTGGGTATCCTGTACAATTCTCTACCCAAAGTAATCATAACACTAAGGGGTCTAGACTCATACACAACATGTTGCTTCCACAAATATGGTTGGCCTAATAGAACATCACCAACTTCAAGGGGAGGACTATCACATAATACCTCGTCTTTGAAGGGCTTGATGCCATAGGGCAGATGACAATGTTGGTTGATGCGAATATCTCTTCCTTGGCGTAACCAGCCGATGGCGTAGGGATGCGGGTGCGGTGTCATCGGCAGGTCCAGTCACTTGATGACCTCTGCTGAGATCAGATTCTTATGACTTCTATTATCAACAATGAAATGAAGCGGAGCCCTCTTTACCCACATCTGTGAGTGAAAAAGGCATTCCCCTTCCTCTGGTTCTTATGTTTCGCTTGGTTGGACTTTAGTGGTAGCGATAGTGGCATTGGGTTTTGCATCAATAATCTGCTTTCCTCTTTTTGGATTTGATTCAGAGTCAGAATCTACCTCTGACTCGGAAGATTTCATCTCGACCATGAGTGATTGCTTGGAGCGACATTCTTCGGTGTTGTGCCAAGGGATTTTATGATATTCACACCACTTCCCCATGTCCTTCGACTTCTCATTACCCTTATTGGGTTGTGTCTTGGACTGGTTGTCCTGAGAATCACCATCTTTTCTCTATCCCTTGTTTTGTGGGTTGGGGCCGCCTTTGCCCTACTTTAGGTGTGAGGAGTTTGTATATCCAAACTCTTGCCTCTTCTTCTTAAATTTATGCTTGATCTTGACAGCATATCTATAAGTCATACCTAATGATGCGATGTCCAAAAAATCCATTTTTGTTTGAATGTATCTATGCAGACAGCCGCAATATTTGAGCACTAGATGTCATTCAAAGTCTTTGATACCCAGTTTGGTGTGAAAATTATGGAAAATATTAGTGAAATATGGTATTGTCTGGTCCCTTTCCTGACGTAGCATGGTCAATCTTGTGTACTGGTCCTCGTAGATTCCAACAATGTAGTATTGTTCTTTAATGACATCCCTGAAGGAATCCCATGTGGGGGCGACTACAAATATTTTAGATTCCTTTGTGGCCATTTTCTCAGAGTAAGTATCCCACCAGTCCTTAACATGGGGGACGACCTTAAGGAGTGCAAAAGTAATATTTTCCCTATCGGAAAAATCATGGACCGAAAAATACCCTTCGAGCAAATTCAACCATTTATCTACAACATTTGCATCTATTAGTCCTTCAAATAATGGAATATCAAAATTTACTTGTACCTTGAAGGGGGTTGCATGGCCACTTTATGAAGATACATCTCTTGTGGACAGTCGTCGAAGGATCTGTGCAAAGTTGTCCATCATTTCATTTCTTTGTCACGCAAGGGATTCCTCGAGTAACAGTTTAAAAGGATCTCCTACTCCATCATATTTCTTCTTGTCCCCCATGAGTTTTCGGCAGGCTCAGCACGACCGATCTTACAAAGGCTCGACTGGTTCAAGTCCCAACTTCTTGTACCCAGATCTTCTCGGGGACATGCACAAAGAAAAACAAATGAAGAGAAAATTTCTCTGATACCACTAATCCATATTTATGAGCAGAATGATGAATAACATATTGAATACAATAACACAGAGATACAGAGAACAATAACAAATATCTAGTGAACAATAACTTCGATTGAATAAACAAAATAGGTTGAAACTGTGCTTGAATGGTGGTAGCTATCTCGAAGAAGAGATGTGGTTGCTACATGCATTTGTATGATCTAATGATTACAATGAGGCTACAAAGGCCATTTTAACATTACTCATGAATGCCAAAACCCTAGACATCTAAAAACCTAACTCTGGGAGATGAAACGCCAAAAGTTATGTGGGCCCCGATGGGTAAGTTGGTACCTCAACTTCCCGAGGTCATAAATTTTGCATACGATCTTCATTTTAGGCGTGTGATAGGCCATTGGAAAGGTATTTTCGAGAAATACACATTATGCCATCAAATTCTATCTTTGTCTATATTTTGACTGTGGCAAGCCCAAAAAATGTTGTTTAGGGCCCCAAAAACGGCCCCAAAAGTACATAAAGATGTACTAACATGAAAACTTCCAAAATAAGCTAGTTGGATTAGGTGGGAGGCCACCAATATCCACCTGGAAGCTATGTAGGGATTCAAACAACTCCAAAAGTGTAGAACCCATAATTACAAGAATTGCAGAAGAACGTGTTGAACTAAAAACAATCAAGATGAGTTGGTTGGAATAGGTGGGTGGCCACCAAAATCCACCTGGATCACGAGGTGAAGGAGGTCCTTTAAGCATGCAATAGAGTGTGATGTAAATCTTGTTGTGAATGAAGTGTAGCCAACATCTCTTTCTCTTCAGAGATAACCTACCCCATTTTATCCAATTTGTGTTCTACAATGTTCTGCTACTTTATTCATTAATAGAAGTTGAGTTTCATTGTATTTTTTCTATATTTTCCTTTGTATCTCATTTATTTCTCAGCATAATCCAAATCAGTGGTATCAAAGCAGTTTGCTCCTTGTCATTTCTCAGAGCATGTTCTCGACGAGGTCAGGGCATAGAGAGTTGAGTCTCAAGCTAGTTTCGCTTGAGGACAACTGCTCTCGCCAGCCCAAGAGACCTCCCATGGTGGAAGAAAAGAGAGATGATAGAGAAGGAGATCCTTTCAAGATGTTGTTCGAGGAAGCCCTTGTGCGACAGAGGAATGATATGATGGACAACTGCGCTCAGATCCTTCGATGACTACCGATGGCGACTGACGCATATTCAAAAAACATCCATTTCGGAGGTGTGACACCCTTCAAGGTACAAGTCAATTTTGATATCCCCTTATTTGAAGGCCAGATAGATGTAGATGCTCTAGAAAAATGGTTGAGTGTGCTATAAGGTTATTAATTTGTCCAAAACAATTCTGAGAGTGAAAATATCACCTTCGCACTCCTTAAAGCCCCTCCCCATCTTAGATCTTGGTGGGAAGGTTATTGGGAGAGGTACACAATGGTTGAATCTATGCCATTCGAGGGAAAACCCACTTGGGTGGCCTTTGTAGATGCCCTAATGTTACACATTATTATCGGATTAATCGATAAGTGTAGACACAAACAGATCTCCCTAGATCCCACATGAAACTAGAACAAAATAGAACAAAATGCACATTTCGCCTTAAACTTCATTATCATATGAACTCAGTTTAATGAGTTACAAGCGACATACCTTTTAAACGACGCTTGATCCTCGCTAGTGTCGTCCTTGTAGCTCCTTCCTTGTGTTTACATAATAGTAATCATGTCCAAGAATCACAAACCAACAAAGAGGGAAAACAAATATATATGTATTCTAATGAAGTCTATGTATATGATCAAGGAACTATACAATAGAAGACAAGCTTCTTTTATAGGGAAGAAATACATTATTGTATTAAGTGAATAGAAAGTTAAGAAAGATACAACCAGATGCCTTGATGTCGTAAGGTCCCTTCCAACAGTTCCTTGCTTCCCACACACTTCTTCTCCAAGGATTCTGAGACTGTAAGTTTGAGGTACTAACAATATATCTTGACAACATAAATCAGAATTCTATCAAAAATCATCAAGCTCCAAGCTAATTCCAAAAACCCAATCAAGATAATTTTCCAAGCTCACCAAGCTAACTTTCCCAATGAGAACTCCCCTCCTTTTATAAGTTGAAAAGGATAGGGTGAGGAGTTTAGGATGATCCCATGATATTAGGGATGCAACCCAGATCCATACCGATTGGAGGCCACCTCACCCTCGAAGCTTATATTCTAGAACTTTCGAGAAATTCCTCTTTTTCCTTCATACGAAAATCGCCGCACCCTTAACACTGAGCAAACTACGACGATGTTGCAGGCCACTGTGGTGCAACCTGTGACGATCCTAGATCGTCACACCCTTAACACTAAGCAAGGTGAAACAATCCCTTTTTATAAGGTTTTTGACAAAGGAAAAGTATAATTTCAACTCTCTAAGAAAAAGTATCTTCATTCTTCTTCAAGGATTAAGGCCATTTATCCTTCTCAAGACAAAAGATAAGTTTACATCATTAACAGTAATATGGGTCACGAAAATAATGTGTAACAGAGAGCCCCCCAAAGTATGAAGTTATAACATAGTGATAGCTAAAATACTTTGTCGAGTGTGTGTAGGGAACAAGGAACACGTCGGTCGAAAACCTGCCAACAAACAAGGAAATACAATACAATAATATATCATCACTGATGTAGGAATTCCCATACTTAAAATGCAAATTACTCAAAGCATAAGTGTCGACATGCAAATATCCATGTCAAGTAATACAGGTCATGGTCACCAAACATACATTGTGGATCCATGCCATTATGACTCAAATATGAACATAGCCACCAAAATACATTGTGGATCTATGTGTTAAAAAATCAAATTTGAACATAGCCACGAGACATACACTGTGGATCTATGCAAAAGTACAATCTAAATATACTCCAACGCAACCTGAATCTGTCAGAAAAGATCCAGGGTCTTCTTCTCCATCACTCTATAGTATGAATCTAACCATGTGAATACATGTGTTGAAGTCGAACATGGTAGAAACCAATTGATTATCGGTCATTAGTGTATATCGTTAACAAGTGCGAGGGAAATCACCATTAATGTCAATGAATCCCAAGGTACACTAGTACAATCCAACGGGTGTGAATTTATGAGTTGAAGTCGAACACTCGACGGAATCTCTCGATCAAGGGAAATAATGAAAACCCACTGCCGAAAGCGAGCAAACTTGCCATTGAGGCATGCAAGTTCGAAGGTACCAATTAGTTTCTAAGTCTAATTCCTAGATAATGAGTTGAATTCGACATGCAAAGACTCATCACAGGAGGGCCATAATGTATCCCCCATCAATGACACGAAAATGGGTAACAAGATTTGAAGTAGATCAGAGTAACATGTGATTCAAGACTGACTCAGGGATGGCCGACTCAATAGAAGGCTTAAGGACTGCAAAAATGGTTGATGCAATAGAAGGCTTTCCGGGTTGAACTTTTCTTTGAACATGTTGACGACACGACAACTGTCTTGGAAACAATGACTCAACAACAGGGATCACAGACCAATTTGTAATCTTATAAAGGAGTATGATCAAGAGGCAAGCATATTTTTCAACCTAGACACAAAGCAAGTGAAAGGCATCATTTTCAAAAGCGAATTACTTCCATAGAATACAGGTTTAGACACATTTCTTTCCAAAATCTGCCTCCACCATTTCTGGTGAGTACCTCTTTATTTTTACACAAGCTTGCGGAGGATAACATATTCTTAAACTGTAAGCTCATCCTTCGGATGAGACCCTCAGAGTATGTTTAACGAACCCTAAGAAGGAGTGGTTCGATCCCATATGGGTCTTTCGATGTTTGTTTAATGAGTCTAAGGAAAGAAAACTCAGGGTTTTTTTATTTTTAGAGAGTCTGAAAAACACTTAAAGAGAACTCCATAATATCCTTTTTCATAAATTAGTATGATGAGACCGAAAAAGAGATAAACTACCGCTCAACAAACGTTTTCTTAAAATACTTTAATGAGCGTGAAAAGAACAAGATCGCTCGACAATCTTTTCATGTTTAGAGAGTCTAAAAACAGCTTAAGGGAACTCCAAGGGGTTCCTTTTTCGTATAACCTTTAGGAGTCCAAAAAAGTGATAAAAGTTTACTTGGTTACATTCTCATTGATTTACAAGCATGAGAAAGAACAAAGACTAAGCTCGGGATTGTTTTCATTTTTACGCAAGCTTAAAACAAAACAAAAATATGCTTGGGATATATTTTATTTTTACACAAGCTTAAAACTATCCAAAACTATGCTTGGACCTGGTTTCATTTTTACACAAGCTTGAACCAGAGGAAACTATGCTTGAGGTAGGTGGTTTCATTTTTTCACAAGCTTGAACCACAAGAAACTATGCTTGAGGCTTCCCAATGTATGGTTCACGGAATTGCATGGTTGGTATTTAGCCCCAGCTTAAGATAATCCTTTAATACAGATATACTTTTCTTTAATACATATATACTTTTCTTTCCTATATGAATGTTATTTGTTCATATTGTATGATTCCTTGATCACGTACATAGTTTCATATCAAATAGACTCTATTAATCTTGTCTTGGTTGTCTAGTGTTTCTTTGCAGATATTTCTCTGTAAGCCTCACGACGGAGCTGGGATCACATTGGCGAGGTCAGGTCTACAACATTTAAAAGGTATGTTTTGGATCCTCTTCTTATTTGATAACTGAAATCTAAGGAAAGTTTAGTATATTGTCTTGTTTTTTTCTAGTTTTGGTGTGAAACTAGGGAGATCAGTTTGTGTCCGCACTCACCGATTAATCCGATAACACCTAAAGGAGGAGTTCTACCCTGTCGAAAACTATGATGACCAGTACATAAGATGGACAACTTTGTGTCGGAGAAGAGACCAAACGATACTAGAGTACACTAACATCTTTCGTACCTTGTGCTCAAAGTTGGGTATCAAAGACTATGAGTGGACTGGTTTTGAAGTACCGCAGTGGTTTTCATAGGTACATTCAAACATACATGGATTTATTGGACATCTCCTCACTATGAGTTTCTTATCGATATGCAATCAAAATTGAGCAGAAATTCAAGCCATGGAGTAAGCGGGAGTTCATGTTTGCAAATACGTCACTACAGAAGCATGACAAAGGAAACCCTAACTCATAGAACGAAGGACAAAGCAAGGAGAGTCAATCTCAAGAAATCCAGTCCAAGCAATTGGTTAAGAAGGGTGATGGGAAGTCTAATAAAGACACCGAAAAGTGGTACGAGTTCCGAAAAATCCCCTAGCACAACACCGTTGAATGTGACTCGAAAAAATCATTGGTGGGCGAGCTTAAAGAAAAAGAATCAGAACCTAAATCGAACTTTGATTCAGAGCATAATAAAGGGAAATAGATCATCGATGTAGAACCCATTGTTATTATCGTGGCCACAAAAATACAACCAAAAGAAGCAAAGGAGCCTGAGGAGGGGGAGTGCCTCTTCCACTCACAAATGTGGGTAAAGGACCCCGACGCATTTCATTATTGACAATGAGAGTAAGAAGAACCTAATATCAATCAAAGTTGTCAAGAGATTGAAGTTGTTAATGATGCCACACCCCCAACCATACACCATCGAATGGTTGAGCCGGGGACGAGACATTTGCGTCAGCTAACAATGTCATATGTCCTATGGAATCAAGCCCTTCAAGGATGAGGTACTGCGTGATGTTTTCCCACTTGAAGTCTATGATGTTTTTTTAGGACAACCATATATGTGGAAACGTCACACTATCTATGAGTCTCGGCCCCGTAGTGTCATTGTTACTCTAGGAGGTCAACTCTACATGGTACTAGAGGTAGCTCCAACTACTGCCACTTCATTGATCTCAACAAAACAGTGGCATAAAGTAATCTCTCAGACCACAAAGTTTTCCCTCTTCATGATCCAGTCAGAAGGCGAATAGAAGGTCACTATGACCACTACATCCTTGGCCCAAGGCCTTTCTATCCAACATAAGCAGGTTGACAAGATTATAGAGGAGCACGAAGATATTTCTGCTTCACCTACGAGGGTGCATCTACACTACCACGTCCCACATTCCATTGGCTTGGTGCTCAGTGATCCCTTACTCAATGGTCCAATCTATATACACTCCCTTCCAAAGAATGAGAGTCTTCCATATGTTCAACATAACTCTATTGGCCATGGCCCTTTTTAAGTGTGCGTGGGGTTCCAACCATTAGCCCCCATTGATAGAGATCTTATTGTTGCATCTTCACCAATAGAGTCCTCCCACACTTAGACCAAGGCAAATCATGCAACAAAATTTGTTGAACGGATCCAACACCTCCACCAACAGGTTCATGGCATCCTTCCACAGACCAAGTACAACTAGGACATCTACTTCAGTAAGGAAAGTGACTCACCAAAGTTTAGATTCAACAAAAGTTTCCCCATCTTCTGAGGGAACTTGACGCAATGGGGGCCATTGCTTCATAAGGGGGGAGGATTGATCCAGGTGGATCTTGGTGGCCATCCACCTTCTCCACTAAATCAACATTTTTGAGCCTGTGGTTTTGATAAATTATGATATTCACCCTTTTGATGGGAATGTATTGTAAAGCCATCTCCATTTGTAATGTAATGTAATGCCTACAATGTTAATGCACTAGATCCCATTAGAACTATGTAGTTAAACACACTTGGGCTAGAGTGGTATTGGGATGGGTGACCTCCCAGGAAGTCCTAGTGCTTTACATGCCTATGCCATTTTGTAAACTTAGACCAATTTATCCCACATGCATGATGGGAATTATTCTACTCTGACTCTCTCATATATAATCAAGGTGAAGGAGGTCCTTTAAGCATGCAATGGAGTGTGATGTAAAACTTGTTGTGAATGAAGCGTAACCAACATCTCTTTCTCTTCAAAGATAAGCTACCCCATTCTAGCCAATTTATGTTCTACAATGTTATGTTATTTTATTCATTAACAGAAGTCTGGTTTCACTGTATTTCTGTGTTTATGCTATATTTTCCTTTGTATCTCATTTTGTTCTTAACATAATCCAGATCAAAAACCCACCCCATGTCCTTCAATTTTTAAAATCTTAGTGGGTTAGTTCAATCATTTTGAACATATTTTTTCAAGGTGGAGTCTATGATGAGGTCCTCAGGTCTAGTTCGACTAAGGTTTGAGTCCCACTAAGTCCCACTAGGTTACTAGCTACTGCTATGGCTGGCAGTTGATCCACCCTCCATCCATATATTCTAGGGAAGAGTGGGGATCCCATGAGGTTTTCCTAGGAAAAAAGTTATCTAGTTGAGAATTCATGAAAATATAGCCAATATATGTTTGGTCAGTAAAATTGGGTATGAGAACATTGTCAACACGAACAATGTACTTTGAGCCCATATTTACAAAAAAGTTCACAATGCTTTGGTTTTCTATACTGTATGATAGGGAAGGTTGAAATGTACGCATTTAAAATTCTAAATATCACAATTGATCCTAATGGTGTAAAGGGACCTTGTTAGAACATGTAGTGCTAAAAAAATGTTATGTATTTTGTTGATTTAAACCTAAAATCTCCATGATAAACAACAATTAAAAACATCGAAAGTATTTCAAGTGTTTTTTTTCTAATTGTTCTCAAGAGAGTAACACTGCACGTATTTGGGAACTTCCAAGCAAAAGATTAAGAGAGAAGACAAGGACCGAAGCATGGTGGGATGAGTAAAGACCACTTAATACAATTGCATAGAAACCCATTAAGGCCAAGATGCACATAAAAGATAGACATTATTCGTAATATTTTAGTCATGACAAAAAGCAAAAGGAGATACAACATTTTTGTGAATGGAGAACAATGACACTAATTATTTAGTAGACATCCCAACATCTCGACATCAGTTCAAATCGAGCAAAATATAGGGGGCTAGGAGTTCTCAATTGATATTACAAATTTGGGGATCAAGGAAGGGTACATGTAAGCTCATTGTTTGACACGTC